>CAJQZJ010034140.1:2361404-2382363 GCA_907164525.1 Lophiomys imhausi
AGTGGGAGATATCACACGATGGGGAGATGCCCTTACGAGACTACTAATGACAATAACCATAACGATAGGATGTTCTCACCTGGGGGAAAGGAGGAAAGAAATGGGGTTAAGTAAAAGAAGGATAAAAGGACACCTAGCAGACACAGAAACAAAGGATAAAATGCTATGAAACAAGTTGCTATGGAAACAAAAAGTGAAAGGGGTTTAACGCTAGAGAGGCTGACTAACAATATTAAATGGTAGAACAAGGTCAAGGGAAATTGGACCTGAGAAAATACTTGTAGACTTTGGTATCAGAGGTCACTGATGGCCCTCATGAAAGTGGATACAACAAAACACTGGAAGCAGGAGCCAATGTTGGAGGATGGATAGGACAAGAAACAGGAAGTGTAGGGCATATCATTGAAGAAGTTCACAAGTTAGAAGACGGGGGTTAAGGTTTACTAATGGATCCAAATGCACACTAATGGGAGAGTAAAACATCTCCTTTGAAACGAGGCCATCTTGATGTACCAGAAAGCAGAGAAAAAGAAACCCATGCAAAGAGTAAATGCAAAGAAGGAATAACGAAAGACCCAACATTGACCTCTGGCCTCCTCATGAATGTTTATACCTAGATGTATGAATATCACAGGAACAGGTTCACACACACCACACACACACACACACACACACACACACACACAATGCCAAGCCAATAGAGTTCAGCTCTCCAACCAAGAAAGAGGGTGTGTGAAAGGGCATATCCTTCCCAGGGAGGAGAGGAAATTAAAACCCAGTCCCTTCTAGCCCAGAGGAGAGTGTACAGGCATTCCAACAATTGGTGAGACAAAAATGACTCATGATGTGGAGTTGAAGCATTAGGTTGAAAAGAAAATCTTAGGTTTTGTTTGTACTCCAACCATCCATTCAGAAGAATTCAGAAGAGATTGATGGGTCCCAAGGCCTATCCCAGCATCAGGTGCCCACACTGTGTACAGATGTAACACATTGTCCTGAAGGAGACAGAGCTTGTAACCACCTTCAGGCACTGTCACCTGTGAGTGGCTGAAGCATCCCCACCCCCAATCCCAATGAGAAGTGGAAGTTGCAGGTGGTATTTGCTGGGATGAGTAAATAGGGGAGTGGACAAAGTGGACAAAGCTATGGTTGGTAGGTATCCCTGGCTTCTGAGCTTCATGGACACCCACAGTGCCTAGGAGTTCTGAGGAGTTCCAGCCAGGGGAAGAGGAGCACAGACCGTGGGAACAGAGGCCTCCTATCCGGCAGCCCAGTCTCATCCTAAGTGAACAGGTAGGCAGAGGATGATGAGGACACAGCAGGAGAATCTATGGGATTCTCAATGAGAAGACCACCAAACATGCTCCTTCTCCACTAGCAACAAGGCCATGAGCAAGTCAACTTCAACACCACATACACAGGCCATGTAGGAATAGGTCACAATGAGGGGTGGGGCGCTCAATGATTCAACATGCCTGAGAGGAATTTCTTGAAGAGATTGAGATTTTTATATAAGATCAGCTAGTACTATTTATGTTTATTTATTTACTATACTATTTATTTACTATTTAATCAAGTGAGTAAATTCTCCAGCAAGACTAAGGTAACTGACAGATTTAAGCCCAGCACAGATATGCAATGCAGATGTGCAACACGGACCCGGATGGGGCATACTGGATAGACTCTCACAAAATATAGAAGCCCAAGCTTCCTCTCCAAATAGCTATGAATCTGTGATTCTGCTGTTTGAGGCCCCTGCTATATTGTATTGTATGTAGACATACCATTTCCCATAACCAGCTGAGGCTCTGAGAGTTGAGACTCTGCACTTTCATCTTCTAGTTCCAGCATGGTCTCTGGCATGCAACAAACCACCTGTGAAATATTTGTAGAATAAGGGAACAAAAGAACTGGGGATGCTGGGGCTATAGGAGAACCACCATGGACCATTTCTTGTCATTCATAAGAGCATAGCCCATCCCAGAGGGCTGAGTTCAAATGAGTTTTGGTTTTAATTTCTCTTTATGTCTGCTCTCCTTGATTTTGCTCCACACCAAAGCGTTAAGAACAAAGGGCAATAGAGGCGAGTTGGCCTAATGAGCTCTTTGAAATACTTCTAAGAGGCAACCCTCTGACCTCTGGCCAGGTATAATGTTGCCATGCAGGTGAACAGAAGCTGAGGTAAGCAGGGTAGTAGCACAGACAGATTTTAAGAGGTGAAAATGCACACACACACAGAGGCACACACTCTGTGAAAATGCACACACTCCGCAAAAGACAGATGTACAATAAACAAAGATAATATTCCTTCACACTGACAGTTCAGTACATATCTTAACACATACATATATGTACATGAAGACAAATGAATAAGGAAGGTATATGAAAGTCTACCAACAACCCAATAACATTTCACCAGACATTCTGTGCATCCTTGGGAACATGAATCACAGGTTAGTGGCCTTTAGTATTATTCCTTGCAACTATTGTAGACGTGTTCTGATAAATTTTGACCAAATTTTCTAAAAAGAATACTGTAAAATGGGACCAAGATCTCTGCCAGAATTGGAGTTGGAAGAGAAGTGAGGGAAGAAGAGAGAGGAGGAAGGAAAGGAGAAAAGAAGGAACCAAAGAAGAGGGAGACTAGGAGGGAAACATGGAGAGAAGAAGGCCAAGGAGTGGAAGAAGCAGGGAGGGAAGGAAAAAGGGAGGAAAGGTGAGAGGAGAATGTGGTAGAAGTTAGGTCTATTTAGTAAATTATTATGCAGTTCAGCGTGGCATCTGGAAACACAAAATTTGGTGGCCCTTTAGCTGCTGAAATGGTCAGAGCGCAGTTGAGACCATAGTTCTAAGAACTGCCCTGTTGAAGGGGTGTGGCTAAAAAACTGGAAAAACTGCAAGAGGAAGTCAGTTGGAAAAAAAGAAGAAGCCAATACAAGTTGTGAGAGGACTTCAGCTGAAGAAAAAGAGGACGTTTGTTGGAAAAAGGAAGAAACCAGACAAGCTGCTAGAGGACGTTGGTTGCTGAGAGAACAGGACTGCTGGAGAGAGAATTCCTTAAAGGATCCAGAGCGCTAGAAGAGTGAGCAAGGTGAGCAGAGTTTGAAAGCCATTGGAGCAGCCCTCAGTTTGGCAGTTGGGACAGACTGTCTTTATAAACTGGCCACAATTCAGTGGATGAAATAAGCTGGCCTTGTGAAAGGGTAAAACTAGGCACAATGGACACCAGACTTAAAAGGACTGCCATACATCAGGTGACCTTGCATGGACTCACGTTCAGAATATTAATATCATTCTAAGAATATGAATAAATTAAGATATGTGTTAGGTATTAGGTAGTAGATAGGTGTTTTATAGGTAACCAGGAAATATAAAATATAAGAAGTGTTTGTAAATAAAAATAGTTCAGTTACAGGAGAAAAGGGTGGGGGAAAGCAGAAAGAGGTTAGAGAGGAAATAAAGAAAAAAGGAGGGAAGGAATATGAAAGAACAGAGGGAGGGCTGGAGAGAAGGAAGGCAGAAGGCAGAGGAGAGGAGATGTAAGGGGTGGTGTTACTGACCACTGAGCAGTGGAATTTCCCCGTCTAGTCTTTGCTGTCTAACCAAGCTCTCGCTCTAAGTCTCCATTTCCTGGGATCTGGCCAGTTCTGCCCAGGAGTACTCATGCTGCTGGGGCAAACAGAAAGAAGCAACCACAGACATCAAGCCAGTTCTCAAACAAGGCCCTTAGCAGACAGGGACTAACATTGACCCACCATGTGTGCAGTGTGTTCCCACAACAGCTGCCTGTCAACAGGTGAAACATATTCTGTGTTAAATCCCTTTCTCCTGAGAGGTAACTTGAAAAAGAAAAACAAATTAATTTTAAAAGGGGAGGGGTAACTAAGCTTTAAAATATAATAAAAATAATATATAACATTTTCAAATGATAATTTACCAAAGGCATATTTGTCTTACTGGCATGAAAGGAAAAATGGTCTTAATTTCAGGTTAGAATGTTAGACTGCAGATTGATACATAGCTCACACACTCTTGGATATCAGCTTATAAGTTTTTTTTTCCTATTTATAAAGGATATTTTTGTTTGGTATTAAAGAGCCAGTTAAGAGGTTTAAAATATTGTAAGTAAATTAAGGGTTACTACAGTTCAACTTGGTTTTCTAAACCTCTAAGAGTTGAAGTAATTTGACTTCAGCAGAGACAGGAGTTAGTTGTCTTTTAAATTCTAGAGTTACAATAAACAGGGTGATGATGACTCACACCTTTAATCTCAATACAATGGAGACTGAAACATGCGGATCTCTGAGTTCAAGGCCAGCCTGACACAGCCTGACAAGCTCCAAATAGAGAAAAAGTTAGATACCAGTGTGGTGGTACACACCTTTAATCCCAATAATTGGGAGGCACATGCCTTTGATTCCAATACTTGGAAGGCAGGGGAAGGCACATAGATTTGCAATGATTTAAGTTTAAAAGCTACTTGCAAAAGGCATACTGAAATTCAAAGGGAATTGTCTTTGTGATCTCAAAATATATACATTTAAAAGTATGTTTAGTTCCAAAATATCAAAAAAATTGTTTTAATCTCAATTGAAAGAAAATACTTTTTATATTATAAAAAAAATCCAATTTGCTATAGGAAAGATATTACTTCCCCCCCCAAAAAAAAAAATAGTGCCCCAGAGCTAGGATTAGTGCAGAGCTCTGTTCTTCTCTCTCCAGGAGATTAAAAACATCCATCTAAGGAGTCCAGGGACAACTGGACAACTGAAACTTCTGAAAAAAAAGGACCAGACACCAAAGAAGACAAGTAGCCCAGATGATCCAGGCTCATAGACTATCTCAATAGCTGTTTCCTCAAAAATCCACAACCAGAACAACTCAAAATGGCTAACTAAAATGGTTCAACCCCACAGACTGCTCCAGCCAGGACTCAGTAAAGCCCTGAAGTTCAGCCTCTGACTACAAACTTCTTAGGACATTTAATTAGCTGATCACAAAAGGACTGAACATCAAATGTTACTATTAACTTGCTTAACTATCTTTCCATTCTTATTTGGGCCCCCAAACAGGTTTCCTATGTCCCAAATCAGCAGGAAGTAATTTCCAGACAGTGACATCCCATTCCCAGAAGGTGGGGTGGGTGATTTTTTTTCCTTTTCCCCCTTAGGTCATTTGATGGGTTATAGATGTTTGTTGTTATTTAGGGAGATTGGTTACAAGTTGTTAAACAGTCTTGTTAAATAGGTTTTGGAGGTTAGACCTGGGGATTTCTCTCTTTTTCTTTTCTCTATCCTTCTTTCTGTCCTATGTAGGGTGGAAACGACTTGAAAAAATGGGATATAGACATAATATAGGAATGATAAAGAAAAAGGGATAGATTATTGAATATGATCTTATATCTTTGTATATTGATACAAAATTAAGGCTAACTCTTTTTAAGGTATTGTACCTATGTAATGCTTAAAATGCAATGTGAAATTTTGACTTTTTGATAGCAACTGTCACAAAATGTTTAGTATAATTAAGATGCAAACTAATAGTCATTCAAACATGTCATTTTGTTAGGTACTAGGGTAGCTTATCGCAGACTTTTTTTTCTAAGTTAATCAGAAATCAGGTTGCTAAGAGACAACATTTGCTTATCCAAATATATGGAGATGGATAGGTGGTCTCAAAAACCTCAAGAGTTCTGCAGAATATGGCATTCAAAGATGTTTTCTTAACTCAAGATTTTTTTGATATTGAGACATGTCAGCTCCTGGCAGGACCCCCTCATTCTACTCCAAATAGATGATGAGCATCAAAGAATCTCCATTTGGAGATGGTTGTATTAGTGGCAAGCTTGTCACTGAGCAAGACAAATCCCTTGGCTTCAAATGTAGACAGAATGCTATCCAAAAAGGACAAAACTTGGAAGCAGGTAAGTCGACAGCCTAGCTTTGCCAAGACAGGGTAGGCAAGTCCTTCATAATTCCTGCTTTACAGTTCACACCTATCAGAGATACTGGGCCAAAAGGCTGAAGATAGATGCTCTAATGTATTGAGAGAAATATGGGAACTATCCAGGCAACCAGGTGTCTGTCATTTCTTAGTTTTAGAAGCTGTGAATTTCCTGTTTATGCAGATATATTTATCCTTCTCAGGTTTCTGATGTCGCTGAAGACTAGATAGTTATAGTCTCACAGTTAAATTTTAAGTTGTTTAAGAATTAAAAGGATGAAGGGATCCAAAATGGCGGCGGCCTGCACGGACATATTTTGATTTCCGGGTTAAGAGTCACAGGGCGGTGAGTGTTTCAGGACACTGTACAAATGGCTTGACCCCATCTAAATCTCACCCAACTACCCAGGGACCCTCAGTGGTCCCTGGGCAGGACGCTCTTTCCCACTCTCGGACACTCAAGGAAGCCGCTGGACCCAGGAATTGGGATCCCCCCACCCCCCACCAGGAGAGACTCCGGGTAAGTTCCAATCTAATACCCAGGGGGCAGATTCAGATCCCACGCAGAGATAATCCCCACCCTGCTGGGCACCCCCAGGTCTCGCACAGACGATCCAGCTATCTGGCAAAAGGTTGCGACCCTTGGAAATAAGCGCAGCTCGGCTGCAAAGTTCCTTCAGACTGCAGATCGCAACCCACTGCTGTGATGTCACTGGCTAGTTTCCAAGCTGCGGGAGTGGCAAGGCTATTGGGGGTGAAGGGCAGATTTACCCACCACAGGAATCAACCCCGGGCAAACTGCGAGATATTTGAAACTGTTGTATATCGGACTTTTGTACTAGTACTGGCCCTTCTGGTGGGGAACCAGAGCTTACTTGTACACAGCTCCACCACCTGGATTAGTTAGGTCTCCACCTAGGAGGTGGGGCTGAATGACTCACCTTATAGGGGTGGAGTAAGGCAACTCGAATCCTACACCAAAGAGCTCCTTTGGACCCAAGTCCAGAAGACAGCTAAAAAATTCCACATGGCCAGAGGCTCCAGACAAAAAAAAAAAAAAAAAAAAAAGGGCGAAATCACTCCAACAAAAGAAAGCAACGCTATTCCATCCAGCCCCAGCCCGAACCACCTCACCACAGGTGAAACACATGAAAACGATGACAATTCTACATTATGGAAAGTGATAGAGTCCCTTCAAGAAGAATTTAAATCTATGGAGGAATTCAAAGAAGCCACAATTTTACAAGTCAAAACAACTAATAACACCATTAAAGAGCTCCAAGCCAAGGTGACTCAGCTTGAACAGGAAAAGGACAGAGCAATGAAAGATTTCCAGGCAAAAACAAGCAAACTGGAGAAGGAAATATACAAAATGAACAATACCATTCAAGACATGAAAATAGAAATGGAAACAATAAAGAAAACACAGTCAGAGTTAAAAGCAGAAATGGAGAATCAAGGGAAGAGAAGAGGAACTACGGATGTGAGTATCAAAAATTGGATGCAAGAGATGGAAGACAGGATCTCAGGCATGGAAGATTCGATGGAAGAAATCAGTACAACATCCAAAGAAAATGAGAAAGCTAAAAAATCTCTCACCCACAACATCCAAGAAATGAAGGACTCAATGAAAAGATAGAACCTAAGAATTATAGGCATAGATGAAAGAGAAGACTCCCGACTCCATGGTCCAGGAAATATCTTCAACAAAATCATAGAAAAAAAACTTCCCAAACCTAAAGAAAGAGATGCCAGTAAAAATCCAAGAGGCTTACAGAACACAAAACAGATTAGATCAGAAAAGAAACTCCTCTCGCCACATAATAATAGAAACTCCAAATGTAGAGAACAAAGAAAGGATATTAAAAGCTGTAAAAGAAAAAGGCCAAGTCACATACAATGGCAGACCCATCAGAATCACACCTGACTTCTCCTCAGAAACTTTAAAAGCCAGAAGGGCCTGGGTAGATGTCCTACAAGCCCTGAGAGAACATAGTTGTGCAGCCAGACTACTATACCCAGCAAAACTCTCCATCAACATAGATGGAGAAAACAAGATATTCCATGACAAAATCAAATTCAAACAATATCTCCCCACAAACCCAGCCCTACAGAAGATCCTAGAAGGAAAATTCCAACACAGAGAAGATAACTACACCCAAGAAAACAGAGGAAGTAGAAACCTCCACAGCAACTAAACAAAAAGAAACAGAAGACAACCAGCTATTCCAAAATAATGGGAAATAACAACCCCTGGTCACTAATATCCATCAACATCAATGGACTCAACTCGCCAATAAAAAGACACAGACTTACAGACTGGATCCGTAAACAAGACCCATCTTTTTGCTGTATACAAGAAACACATCTTACTATTGAAGATAAACACTATCTCAGAGTAAAGGGCTGGGAAAAGGTTTTCCAAGCAAACGGACCCAGGAAACAAATGGAGTAGTCACCCTAATATCAAACAAAATAGACTTCCAATTGAAGTTAATAAAAAAAGACAGAGAAGGGCATTACATACTCGTTAAAGGAAATATCCACCAAGAGGACATCTCAATATTGAACATCTATGCCCCAAATACAAAGGCACCTACATTTATAAAAGAAATGCTTCTAAAACTTAAATTGCACATCGATCCAAACACTTTAATAGTGGGAGACTTCAACACTCCACTCACAACTATGGACAGATCATCAAGACAGAAGCCAAAGAGAGAAATAATGAGTCTAACAGAGATCATGAACCAAATGGACATAACAGATATCTACAGAACGTTTCACCCAAACACAAAAGAATACACCTTCTTCTCAGCACCTCATGGAACCTTCTCCAAAATCGACCATATAGTTGAACACAAAGATAGCCTCAACAGATACAAGAAAATTGAAATAGCCCCTTGCATCTTATCAGACCCCCATGGAATAAAGCTGGACTTCAATAGCAAAAGAATCAACAGAAAGTCTACACTCACATGGAAATTGAACAACTCTTTACTAAAGGACCACTGGGTCAGGGAAGAAATAAAGAAGGAAATCAAAGACTTCTTAAAATCCAACTAAAATGAAGACACAACATACCCAAACCTATGGGACACAATGAAAGCTGTGCTACGAGGAAAGTTCATAGCACTAAGTGCCTTCAAAAAGAAAATTGTGACAGCTCATATTAGCGAATTAACAGCTAAACTGGGTGAATTGGAAAAAAAAAGAAGCAAACTCTCCAAAGAGGAAGAGAAGGCAGGAGATCATTAAACTTAGGGCTGAAATCAACAACTTAGAAACAAAAAGAACTATACAAAGAATCAATGAAACCAAGAGTTGGTTCTTCGAGAAAATCAACAAAATCGACAGACCCTTAGCCAAATTAACTAAAAGACAGAGGGAGAAAACACAAATCAACAAAATCAGAAATGAAAAGGGAGAAATAACAACAGACATTGAGGAAATCCAGAGAATATTTGGATCCTACTTTAAAAATTTATACTCAACCAAATTTGAAAACCTAAGTGAAATGGACAATTTTCTTGATAGATTCTACCTAGTGAAGCTAAATCAAGATCAGATAAACAGATTAAACAGCCCTATAACCCCTAAGGAAATAGAAACAGTCATTAAAAATCTCCCAACCAAAAAAAGCCCAGGGCCAGATGGCTTTAGCATGGAATTCTACCTGACCATCAAAAAGGAGCTAACACCAATACTTTTCAAACTCTTTCACAAATAGAATCTGAAAGAACATTGCCAAACTCATTCTATGAGGCCACAGTCACCCTGATTCCTAAACCACACAAAGACCCAACAAAGAAAGAACTTCAGACCAATCTCCCTCATGAACATAGATGCAAAAATACTTAATAAAATACTAGCAAACCGAATTGAAGAACACAATCAAGTAGGCTTCATTCCAGGAATGCAGGGATGGTTCAAAATACAAAAGTCTATCAATGTAATACACCATATAAACAAGATGAAAGAAAAAAACCACATGATAATCTCGCTAGATGAAGAAAAAGCATTTGACAAAATCCAACACCCCTTCATGCTAAAAGTTCTGGAGAGAACGGGCATACAAGGACTTAGAAATAATAAAGGCAATATACAGCAAGCCAGTGGCCAACATCAAATTAAATGGAGAGAAACTTGAAGCATTTCCTCTAAACTCAGGGACAAGACAAGGATGCCCAATTTCACCATATCTCATCAATATAGTACTTGAAGTTCTTACTAGAGCAATAAGAAAACTAGAGATCAAGGGGATAAACATTGGAAACGAAGAAGTCAAATTATCCCTATTTGCAGATGATATGATAGTATACATAAGCGACCCCAAAAATTCCACCAGAGAACTCTTACAGCTGATAAACACCTTCAGCGAAGTGGCTGGATACAAAATTAATTCAAAAAAATCAGAAGCCCTTCTTTATACAACAAACAAATGGGCTGAGAAAGAAATAAGGGAAACAACCCCCTTCACAATAGCCACAAACAACATAAAATACCTGGGGGTAACTCTAACCAAGCAAGTAAAGGACCTGTACAACAAGAACTTCAAGCCCTTGAAGAAAGAAATGGAAGAGGCCTTTAGAAGATGGAAAGATATCCCATGCTCATGGATTGGCAGGATCAACATAATAAAAATGGCCATCCTACCAAAAGCAACATATAGATTCAATGCAATTCCTATCAAAATACCAACACAATTTTTATAGACTTAGAAAGAGCTAGTCTCAATTTCATATGGAACAACAAAAAGCCCAGAAAAGCTAAATCAATCCTGTACAATAAAAAAATATCTGGAGGTATCACCATCCCAGATTTCAAGCTGTACTACAGAGCAATAGTTGTAAAAACAGCATGGTATTGGTATAGAAGCAGACCAGTAGATCAATGGAATGGAATTGAAGATCCAGAAATAGACCCATACACTTATGGCCACCTAATTTTTGACAAAGAAGCCAAAACAGCACAATGGGAGAAGGACAGCATCTTCAACAAATGGTGCCAGACCAACTGGATGTCCACTTGTAAAAGAATGAAATTAGACCCATAGTTATCACCTTGTACAAAACTTAAGTCCAAGTGGATTAAAGACCTTAACATAAGGCCGGTCACACTAAATCTACTAGAAGAAAAAGTGGGAGAAACCCTCCAACTCATTGGGACAGGCGACAACTTCCTGAACAGAACACCAACACCTCAGGACCTGAGATCAACAATCAATAAATGGGACCTCATGAAACTGAAAAGCTTCTGTAAGGAAAAGATAATGTCATTCGAACAAAACAGCAGCCTACAGACTGGGAGAAAATCTTCACCAACCCCACATCTGACAAAGGGCTAATATCCAAAATCTACAAAGAACTCAAGAAATTAAATGCCAAGAAACCAAATAATCCAATCAAAAAATGGGAGACAGAGCTAAATAGAGAATTCACAAAGGAGGAATCTCTGATGGCTGAGAAACACTTGAAGAAATGTTCAACATCCTTAATCATCAGAGAAATGCAACTCAAGACAACTCTGAGATTCCATCTCACACCTGTCAGAATGGCTAAGATCAAAAGCTCAAATGACAGCACATGCTGGCAAGGGTGTGGAGAAAGGGGTACCCTACTCCATTGCTGGTGGGAATGCAGGCTTGTGCAACCACTATGGAGGTCAGTCTGGCGATATCTTAGAAAACTTGGAATAGTTTTGCCCCAGGACCCAGCCATACCACTTCTGGGTATACACCCAAATGCCTCTTCACGGAATCATAAGGAAGTTTCCTCATCTATGTTTATAGCAGCCTTATTTGTAATAGCTAGAAACTGGAAACAACCCAGATGTCCCTCAACCGAAGGATGGGTTAAAAAACTGAGGTACATTTACACAATGGAATATTATTCAGCTATCAGGAACAATGAAATTATGCAATTTGCACCCAAATGGATGGAACTAGAAAAGCTCATCCTGAGTGAGCTAACCCAGACTCAGAAGGATGCATATGGCATCTATTCACTTATAGTCGGATTTTAGCTATATAGTAGAAGGTATCGACTACAACTAACACACCAAAGGGAACTTGGACATAGACTTTTTATTTTTTATTTTTATTTTTTTATTTATTTTATATATATTTTTTTCTATTTTTTAGTCTTTTTTATCTATTTGTCTGCTTATTGGTTTGTTTGTTTTTTAGTTCTCTCTCCCAGGCAATGAGACACTTTTCACTGGTGGTACTGCCTCATAGACCCCTAATAATGATGAGGCCCTTGGCCCTCATACGACATCTCAACTGAGATGAGGGACTGTTATATAAGGACACCCCACCCCAGAGAAATGGGATGGAAGGGTTAGGAGGTAAAGAAAAAAAAATGAAATGTGGTGTTTCAGCCTTTTACTACTAATTGTCTTAAACTGTTTAGGATAATTAAGAAATGCAAACTAATAGTTATGTAAGCCGGTCATTCTGTTAGGTACTATGATAGCCTATTATAGTTATTTTATAAGATAATCAGAAATAAAGCTACTAAGAGACAAGCAACATCTGCTTACCCTAATATAAGAGATACATAGGCACTCTTCAAAAACCTCAAGAGACCTGCAGAATATGGCATTCAAAGATGTTTTCATAACTTTAGATTTTTTTTATATCAAGACATATCAAGTCCTGACAGCACCCCCTATTCTCCTCCAAGTAGAAGATGAGCATCGAAGAATCTCCAGTGGGAGGTGACTGAATCAGTCGCAAGCCTATCTCTTGGTAGGAAAAGCCCCTTGCCCCAACTGTAGGCAGAATGCTGTCCAAAAAAGGACAAAACCTGGAAGCAGGTAAGTCAACAGCCTAGCTCTGCCAAGACAGGGTAGGCAAGTCCTTCATAATTCCTGCTCTACAAACAATGTTTGTCAGAGAAATGGGGCCAAACGGCTGAAGATCGATGCTGTAATGTATGGAGAGAAAATGGGAACTGTCCAGGCAGCCACTGGTATGTCATTTCTTAGTTTTGGAAGTTGCAGGCCCTGTACTTCCTATAAAATCAGATATATTTATCCCTCTCAGGTCTCTGAGGTGGTTTAACAGATAGCTAGAGCCTCATAATTAAATTTTGAGTTGTTTAGGAGTCAAGAGAGTTTTATAGATCTAAGAAGATGCTTTTAAAATTGTGTTGCAAGTTAGTATGAATGTTGAGTCAGATGTAGAACTTTAAACTCATGGAGATGGTTAGATAGTAGAATGTTAAAGTCAGGTGACAAATACATATGGACTGGACATTGGGAATGTACGCTAAGCCATATAACCCTCATAACTGTGGCCTAATTACCTCTGTTGTTTTGTATTGTATTTATTATTATAAGAGAAACAGCCATTTGTTGGACTGAAAGGGGAAACTGTAGGGGGGAAATAAGATATACCTTAAACTTAAAAAAAAAGGGAAGAGGATGGGGGTTGAGGATGGGAGGGTGGGACTGGAGGGGGGAATAGCGAGGGGACTGCGATTCAGATGTAACTTGAAGAAATAAAAAAATAAAGGAAAAAAAAGAAAACATAGGGAGTACCTGATGTACAGGAAAAAAAAGAATTAAAAGGACGTACTAGGTCTAAGAAGATGTTTTTAAGTTAGTAATGAAAGTTAGGATGGAAACTGAGTTAGACAGATGGTAGAATATTAATATCAGTTGCCAAATACATATGGACTGGACATTGGGAATATATGTTATACCTTATAATTTTCCTAATTGTGGTCTAATTATTCTTATTGTTTTCTATTGTATGTATTGTTATAAGAAAAAAAAGACTTATTTTCTTTTATTAAGAGACTAAAATGGGGAGTTGTTGGGGGGAAGATACATATGAAATTGAAAGAAAAAAAGCAGATAGGAGGGGAAGGGGGAAGAATGTAGGAAGGTGGGACCAGGAAGGGGAGGAAGAAGGGGGCTATGATTGAGACATAACTTTAAGAAATATATAAATGAGAAAAAAAAATCCCTTCCTCCTTGGAATACCCAGATCAATTGTAGCTTTTCTGAGTGTGCAGCAAGGTGGAGTTCCACAGTACAGGTCATTCAACTTGGACTAGCACACACATTTGGACAGCAAGGCTGTTGTCAACTCACTTTTCACAAACCTCTTCCATAACAGTCCTGCAGCAAGTCTTTTGCCCCACCTTAAAGGGCCGTCTGCCCTGCCACCACCTTCAGATCCTCTGTTGCTGTCCAGGGTGGCCTATCTCAACACCATGCTCTACCCCAGGCTCACGCAGTCAGGTCATTCAGCACACAGCCCCAAGCAGAACCTCAATCCAGCTGCTTAGCTGTCATCTCACACCTTGCTGTCATGGACGAGGTCTGTAAATGTCCTTTCCCTTAGATCTGAGGTCCTCTTGCCATCTGGTCCTTCCAGAGCCTGGCTGTGCCCCAGCCACCCACTGTTTCTCCCTACGGTGGCAACTACTCAGGTCAGAGCACCCTCCCTCCCATCACAACCCACCTCGGAACCACCATTGCCTAGCCCAAGCCCACCATGTGTTAGAGACACCTCAACTCACAGAACTCTGCACAGCCTTCTCCAGCCACACCATGTTCCTTGATCGTCTGAACCAAAAACAGCCAAGCATACCAGAGACTGCCTGTCATCTCCAGCCCAAATTGTTAGCCAAAGACAAGTGCAGCTGAAGTTTTAACACATCTGTGGGTACTCTCTCAACATAGACAATTACTGCCTCGACTTATATGATTTCTATTTAAACTGGATTGCAAAGCATGCTCTCTCTTTCCCTCCTCTGTCTTTAAGAACTCTCTGTCTACGAATCACTCAGTTGGATCACCTGGTTTTATGTTTTTCTTTGAACAAGCCATGCTTATTCCCACAGCAGAGCATATGCACCAGTTCCTTCCCCTGGAGAGCTCTCTGCTCCATCATTCCATGTCCCTTCCAGTTCTTCACAGAAGTCTCTAGTCTAATGCCACCACCTCAGAGAGGGCTTCTCGGGAGACTCTCTCTGAAGGACCATGTTCCTCTCTCTGTCTATCCTGTTACCTACCCTGTAACATTTTTTTCCTTATGTGTGTGATACTTTTACTTCGTGGGCATCTGACTCACTGTTTTGTTTTGTTTTATCATTAAAAAGCAGGTTTCTAGGCTAAGAAAGTGGTAGGGTGTGTATCATGTAAGAGGTTTTAATCCCCAGAAAAGAAAGGTAGAAAAGGGGGAGACCAAACAGGAGGAATATGAGGGAAAGAAGGAAGAGAAAGAGGAGAAGAAAGAGGATGAAGAAGAGAAGGAAGAGGAGGAACTCTTTTCTGGGAGGGACATCACAGTACCCTTCGAATACTGTCCCTTTACTATATACAGCACAGCACAGAACAGTTGGGGACTGAAAACATGGTTCTATTTCAGACTTTCCAAGACTGTCTGGGACAGACTGGGTCTTGTGTTCCAGAACTCAAGTTGGCTCCCACAACTGTAAAGCTTTCTGTGTCTAAAAGCATGTTGCCAATCACAAATCAAATTTCCAAGTTGTTTTCCTTTCTGTGTGGCATTGTAGTCATCTTGACGTGACATTGACATGGCTCTCGTTCTGTTGTTTCCTTTTTATAACGCAATTTGCATAATTCACGGACAGCTCTGTAAGACTTGCACAATTGAAGGCAATGTCAGAAAATGTCATTTCGAGAGTCTCATGATTTGTAACCACCACCAGCTCGTGACATTTTGGTGTGTCTCCTGATGAAGGCACAGCTTATCTAAAGCAGGTGACTAAAGCTGAGGGGACACAGGCTGAGTGCCATCCACCTTGGGACAGCAAATCTTTTGCCACTCAGACCCATGGCAGCAAACTGCCTGGTTCCCTCTTATCATCAACAAGAGTGGGTGAGCAATGGCCAGGAGACTCACAAAATTAAAGACTCCTCCATCTTTACTGGTTATACCCTATTCAAATTAGCCACTCAAAGACCTAAGAGCCTTTGTCTGGTTCTCTTCAAAACTGCATAAATCTTCATCTTCTGAAGCTAGCATTGTCTACACAAAATGAGGTCGAAATGTGATTATATCCAGTAAGGTAACTAAACATAATCTTAAATAACAGAAAAATAACAAAAGTGAAGTCTGAGGAACAGGAATTGCATCAATTCTCTGTAACGATGATGCAGGCCTTACCCTAACAGCATCTTCCACAGACACTGTCATTATTCATGACGTCCTTCAACATTCTGTGAATAAGTTAAGAAACAGATATAGAAAGGAGGTATTAAAAAAATAAAAATATAGTCAACAGTAGTCAAAAGTCTCTTGGTTGTAATAGGTCTAGGACGCACTTCACACTAGAATAAAAGGTCAATAATTTATCGGAACATGAATAAAACGTAGGAGTTTCGCAGAATTAAGAAAGAACTATTTAATTGTTCCCTCAGAATAATAGCAACTCAAGCCACTAATAAATAACAAATCCCTTCTTTCATAACAAGACACTTGTGCAGATACATGCAGATGGGGAGTGAACGAGGGACACTTCTCCCTTTATTTAGTGCCAGGGATTTCCCTGTGAGCCAAGAGCTTTTTAAAATAATGTTTCGATTTATTGTTATATATTAAAGTGGCCTGAATGTGACAAAAAGAATTGGTTAGATGCCACAAAGAGCTGCAGGGTTATAAGATAAATAAGCCAAAGGGTATAAAAGATTCTAGCTTCAGTGGTCAGTGGACTTTGCGTCTTTAAGTCCATTTTTTAAGAAAAAGAATACAAAAGTTTAAAAAAAAAAGAATTGTTGCTCTAGTATACTTTGTATATGCGTGAGAAAATAAATCTCAGCTCCTTGTACAATTTAAGCCGACAAATTCAGCACAGAACATATGAATCCAACAAGATCATATCATTATTAACCAAATAAATACATACTGCTATAGTGCTTGGGGCACTGGTGTTTTTGTTTTCCAGTGCATAAAACACAATTTTGAAATATATTCTACATAGAGAATGGAAAGCTATCCAGGGCCTTCCCTAGTGCAATTGAGACATGCTGCAGGAACAAATAATTTTCTAGCCCGGCATAGTATTGTACCCACCTATAATCACACCACTTGAGAAGTTGGGGTACAGGGGGATTATGACTTCAATGCCAGCTTGGTCTACATAGCTTGGGCCCTGACTTTCATAAATAGATAAACAAGAGCAGGTAAGAGCATGTACCATTCTTGCAGAAGACTCAGGTTTGGTTCCTAGTAACCAGTTGGGTAGCTCACAATTGCATGTAATTCCAGCTCCATGGGGATTCCACACCCCCTTCTGGAGTCTTAGATGACCTGCATATACATTTACATACCCACACAGGGGCACACTCATACACAAATAATTAAAAAATATATTTAATAAACAGATGAGATGAAAACACATCCGTGACAAAGGACGACTTCCATTACAAAGGATGACTTCCAATAAAGTATTTGATAAGAACCAAATGTCCTCTTCTCATGTCATTCATCTTATGACATTTCCAAGGACTGATATCTGCCTCTGACTTAGGTTTTGTTTTTGTTTGTTTGTTTCTTTGCTGTTTGTTTTTTCTAGTACTAAAATAGGATGCAGCAGAATGGGTAACATATAAAGAAAAGAAGTTTAGTTCATAGTTCCAGAGGGTTAACAGTCCTGAAAGGTTTGTGAGGGGAAAACATGCTCACGCACAGCAAGACTCTGTCCATCTTTGTTGTCAGCATTCTTGGGACTTGTCTCTATACATGGATAGTTAGCCATGGGAGTGACTGGAAATCACAGAGGGGTCTCCAATTAAACTCCAAATTAACATACTCTTATCTCATATTTCTCATAGATCATCTCAAAATAGCCCAGGACCACTACAGTACCATGAGAAGAATTGTAGAAAGTTAGAATTCAAGCGACTGAGGTTAAAATGGCTCTGGTGGGGCTGTAGAGACAGTTCAGTGTTTAGGAGGTGTTGCTGCTCTCCTAGAGTACCAGAGTTTGGTTCCCAGCACCTCACCTGGGCTGCCCGAACATGAGAAGTAAATAAAGTCAAGGACTAAGAGCTTCTAGAGAACACTGTAAATAAGCAAAGAAAAAGTATGCTGAATCGTATCATATTATCATCCTGCAGTAAAAAAGGTCAAGTGTCAGCTATTTTATATGTATTAACCTCATAATATTCAGAATTAATTATTACTACATTAATGCCTCCTTTGGCATGGATTGAATTTTACACCCTCCCCCAAGACAACTAACCCCCAATATCTTGGAATATACTTAGAAATAGAATGCTGAATAAAAGTGATCTTGTTAAGATGAGGCCGTTGTGGGGAGCCTTAATCAGTGTACCTGGTGCCTGCATAGAAGACAGAAATTTGGACACAGACATTGAGGGAGGAGCCACTGGCAGCCAGGAGGGAGGAACGGATGGATCAGAGCCTCCAGAAGAATGAGTGGACACCCAGAACTCAGACGGCAGATTCTGGAAGTGAGAGAGGAAAGCTCCGCTGCTTTAGTCTCAGCTTTCAATGCTGTATGCAGCAATGCCAGGCAGCTGGCCCAGACACTGGCTTCTGTGGTCCTCACAGCGATCACAGTGAGTGCTATTGCCACTCCATCCAACATCCAATTCAGAAGAACTCTCTCTAAGGTCACAGAAGTAGGAGATGAAACTCAGCTTTGAACCCAAGAGGCTGACTCTAAGGCTATGCTATGCTTATGACCACACAAAACACCAGCTTGGTGGAGTCACGTCACATTCAATAATTACCTATGTCTAATTACATACATCTCTGTGTGATACAAAGAACATTTTTGAAGTCTCTAAGGAAAAAAATCCATTGATCTTCTGAAATACTACCTTTTATAAATGTACTTTAATCTTATTGGTAAGAGAGAAGGTTCCGTTGATACCAAAGAAGGGGTTGCTAGACTAAATATTGTGACCAAAATTAAACAGTGCAGGGTTAGCTCCTAAGTCTTAAGTGTTTGAGTATTTAGACTATTCGTGGCAGGGTGTTTGAGAGGCTGTGAAACCTTTGGCATTATGATCTAACTTGCAGAAGTAGGTCATGCCTCGCTCCAGTTGAACTCTGTTACCTGATCTACCAAAAACTAAGCAAACTGAGCCCTCAGTCACCTCACACTGCTGTAGTCCAAGCGTCTCCAGCCTCCCCACCTTCTTCAACATCATCGAGGACTGGGCTCTCTTAGCTGTGGGACGAACCAAAGTCCTTCTCCTGTTCAGTGACCTGAGTCAGGCATTTTGTCATAGTAGCAAGGAAAGCTAATGTGGCTGCCCAATGGGACAGAGATGGTTCCTAAGGTTCTTTGTGGGATACAAGACATAGAACTAAGGAAAGCCAGGGGAGAACCTCATCTTTACAAATCCCTTTAAAGCCAAGCACCACAGAAGTCATGGACCTGAAAGCAAATCAGGACTCCCCTCACTACCTGGTCTGGCAAGGCTTAGAAACAATCAAAAAGTAGAATTCTTTGCAAAAAAAAATTTCATTTTGAGGAACATTTTATAAGATGATCAAAGCCTGGGGCATGAATACAGGTGGAACTGGAGAAGGGAGAAAGGTAAAGATTCTAGTGGGAAGGACAGTGGAGGATGATATGGCGAGTCCGTGACGGACAAATAAGGCAGATGAGAAATGAGGAAACACTGGGGAAAACATCTGTGTCTATGGCAAGCCCTGATGAGTGACAGAAAATCTCCCAGTACATCACTCATTGTCTCACTCAGACCACAGACAGCAGAGAGTCCATGTTAGAATGTTGTTAGAACATCGTTAACTTTATATTATCCCCTCTCTCTCTCTCTCTCTCTCTCTCTCTCTCTCTCTCTCTCTCTCTCTCGGCCTGTCATTTATTTATCATTTCTACACAGCTCACATCCTCAAGGAGTTGAATTGTCTTACATTATTAAATCATATAGAAAAATCCAAGGTAAAAGACAGATCAAAACTAATTAAGAAACAGGCATCCGGGTTTAATTAGTCGCTGCCACTGGGTTCCCAACAAGCTTTCTATTAGCTCACACTGGCTTCCGAGAAAAAGAAAGCAATCAAGTTCACTGAAAAGAGGGTAATTTATTTTCCAGGTACTATATTCCAAGAAGACTATATATTTTCACCCTATTTATATAAAAATTGAACATTACAGGAAGGTGTCTCCTCTACTGCTGGCTTCAGCCCAACTTCTGCATCCAGTCTTCTCGTGGAGGCGGCCATGGCTGGTGCTCCTCCACCTCAGCTTGCAGACTTCCCAGAGAGGAGTCGTGGGTTAAGGAAGTGGCCAGCCACCTTTGCTGCCTCTCTGAACCGTCAAGCTGAGGCCATGGAGGCGCCTTTCCTTTGCAAAGAGCTATGTTTGTTCATGAGCTTTATGTTGCTAAAACAAAATACCTGAGACTGTCAACTGAGTAAGAGAGGAAGGTTATTGTAACTCATGGTTTCAGATGCTTTTGTCCATGTGTGGATGGCTCTATTGTTTCTGGGGCTGTGATGACAGGAGACATTGGGGTGGGAATACATGATGGCGGACACTGCCTTGCATATGGGAGGCAACATATATTGAGGGTTCCACCAGTTTCCTGTAGTACAATACGCTTGCAGTGAAGCCCACAGAGGTCCTTTCTAAGCAGTAGCACTATTGGTTTGGATTCTGAGACAGATCAGCACCTAAGGAGGGGTGAGAGACGAAGAGCTAAAGCTCCCAGCTGGCTCTGGCCAATCTATGAAGAAAGCCAAGCTTCTGAGCCACTGAGAGAGACTGATGAGGAAAGCCCCAAAGGCCTGATGCCTGCCTTGTTTTGAATCTCTGGGGATCTTCCTCCCATCAGGTTGTAGGGTCCAAGTTCCTTTTGCTAAAGTTACAAAAGTACTCCTACTATGAATGGTTCCTAGAAAATGACAAGGCAATAAAGCTTCAAAAAAAAGAAAGAGATAGAGAGAGAGAGAGAAAAGAAGGAAGAAAGGAAGGAAGGAAGGAAGGAAGAAAGAAAGAAAGAAAGAAAGAAAGAAAGAAAGAAAGAAAGAAAG
>CAJQZJ010034140.1:2382373-2398804 GCA_907164525.1 Lophiomys imhausi
AAAGAAAGAAAGAAAGAAAGAAAGAAAGAAAGAAAGAAAGAAAGAAAAAAAGAAAGAGAGAGAGAGAGAAAGAAAGAAAGAAAGAAAGAAAGAAAGAAAGAAAGAATGAATGAATGAAAGAAACCTTAATTCATAACATTACCATCATGGTCTGAGTCTGAAATATCCCCCATGGGTTCATGGGTTGGAACACCTGGACCTTAGCTGGTAGGACGCTTTACGGTCTGGATGTTAGTGCGTGGTGCGTGGGACCAGTCTTGAGAGTGATAGTCTAAGCTCTGGAAAGTTCAGTTCTGTGATTCCTGGACAGTTGGCACCATGTGACCAGCTGCAAGCTCCTACCACCATGGATCAAGCCACTCTGTTTGCCTCCCCTGTCACAGTGGACTATACCTTCCAAAGCCACAAGGCAAAAATAACCTTCTCCTTCCATAAGTTGTCTATGTGAGGTATTTCGTCAGTGGCAGGAATACTACCTAATAAATCACCTTTACCCATGCTCACATAGCAGCGGCACTCTAGTTTCCTTTGATTAATTCACCCTGTTTCAGGAGCTAACCACATCAACCCAATTTAGGAATTGTATGAAAACTAAGATACCAGTTTACCTAAATACAGAGTTGTTACAGGTCTTTCTTCCAGCAACACATTTAAAATAAAATATTTAGAGATACTAGAAGAACAAATGGGCAACATTTCCTCTGGACTGTCCCTTTCAAATGAAAACCCAGTTAACCTATGGCAAATCCCTAGTTGGCTGTAGAGTTGTAGAGTTGACATTCCTGATGACAGTCTCGGTATTAAAATGTCAGTGTCAATTTAAAAGGAGTCTTTCGAGGCTGAGAACATATCTCAGTAGGACCAGAGTTCAATCCTCATAACCAATGTGAAATAAAGCCAGAAGCAAATGTTCGCAAGCAAAGCTCAGACTGGGCAGAAGTTAGGTGGATCTCTGGAGCTCTCTGGCCAGCCAGCCTACCCTAATCAGTGAGTTCTAGGCCAGTGAGAGGCATGTGCAAACCATACACACACACATACACACACACACACACACACACACACTAGTTCA
The DNA here is from genome assembly GCA_907164525.1 of Lophiomys imhausi. Taxonomy (NCBI): domain Eukaryota; kingdom Metazoa; phylum Chordata; class Mammalia; order Rodentia; family Muridae; genus Lophiomys; species Lophiomys imhausi. The sequence goes on from CAJQZJ010034140.1 coordinate 2,383,443, forward strand.
TTATTCATTTATTGGTATATTATCCCATAAAACAATTCCTGTCTGTGTATTAAAGACCAAGGGGGACACAGAAATGGGTCTTAAGAAAGGCATTGGTTTTTTTTTTTGGTTTTGGTTTTTTAAATACATATAGGAGTTTTATCTGCATGCATATCTGTGCACTATGTGTGTGCTGGGTGTTTATGGGGGCCAGAAGAGTAGATCTCCTATAATTGGAGTTACAGATTGTTGTGAGCTACCATGAGAGTGCTAGGAATTGAACACAGGACTTTTGAAGAACAGCCAATGCTCCTCTCACACACTAAGACATCTCTCTAGCCCCACTATGTTGTTTTCAATCATTCTATCAGTGGCCCAAAAGAATACAGCAGTGTTCCATTTAAAATGTGTATGTATGTGTAGTATACAAATATGTACATGTTTGTGTGTAAAAGAACATGTGTGCCTGTATGTAATCCGGAGTTCCATGCTTTACATGTCCTCTTATCATTCTTTACCATTTCTTGAGGCAAAATCTCTCTCTGAGACTGAAACTCATCAATTCAGCAAGAGCTCCAGGTTCCTCCTGCTTCTGCCTCCTCAGCACTTGCTACCCTGTCCGGCTTCTTTCTGCGGGTTCTGAGGATTCAAACTCAGGTTTTCATATTTTTATAGCAGGCACTGTACCCACCGATCCACGTCCCCAGCTCCCTAAACTAATTTCACATAAAATCTAGAACAGTTTAGGATTAAGTTATGTACAAGGCTACAATTTACATAGCTGTCCCACTGGGTGATGAATCTGTAATTTGTGGGAAATAGAGATCCTCCATCCCATCCTGGGAGAAAGATACAGGAAGAATTAATTTCCTGATGATTGAGTCTTATTCCTCAGGAAAGGGCTCTGAACTCTATGGGACAGAAAGCAAGCAACCTTGGAAACATCATTAAGATACATGGGGGCTTTTAGCATGCAGTTGGCATGCAGCACTGTGAATATGAAGAGACATAAAAATGGAACACACAAAGGGGGAGTGCGGAGAAGTCCTGTGCACTTAGTCATCTGATCATGCATGAAATCTTGTGTCTTTGCCATTACAGAGCCTACTTGGTGAGTGGCAAGATGTCCAAATCCACATTTGCTATTATGTTATTATATAATAAAACTGAAAGACCCCCTCCAAACTCTATTATGACCTGATTTTAGAATGAATATATTAAAAACAACAGACTTAATAAGTTGACATATACCTTATCACTCCCCTCACACTGTTATCTTAATGCCATGGCCAATTCAGTCTGTACTGGCTTCCTGGCAGACCTGATCCAGGAAGGAGGCAAGCAGGTCCGGGCACTGCTCAGAAATGAAGCTTCCGGGCCAGCAATTATCAAGGTCAGTGTGAGGTGTGCCATGTCAGAATCTTCTGAGAAGCCACTAGAAATACACAGTCCAGCTCTCACCCCAAAACTCCCAGATCAAAATCTGGATAAAGAAGGCCCTGGAAAGAGGATTTTTTATTAACATCCACTACTGTCTGGTGGTGATCTTGGGCTTACAATTTCACTCTAAAAGTTCCCTTGTTGGGGCTAGAGAGACAGCTCAGCTGTCAAAAGCATTGGCTGCTCTTGCATCAGACCTGAATTTGGTTCTCAGTATTCATACTGAACAACTCACAACTGCCTGAAACTCAAATGTTGGTGTAATTGGAGCTCTTCTGGCCTCTGAGGGTACTCACACACATGGCATTCACTCACATACACTCATACCTACAGATAAATAAAAGTAACAATTTTAAAAATTAAATAAGCCTTAAAATAGGAAAGATGCCATGTGGCCCCAGGGCCCCATCATCACCAACTTCAATACATGCCTAAGGACCTAACCTCCCTCCATCAGGCTGTTCCCTGTAGCCAATGTTTGTTACTTTATAGGTTCTTCTTTCTTCCACCCTTCTCCACCCCTTTTTTCCACCCTTTCAACCCCCTAACACTAGATAAGAGAAAAAAGGATAGAGAGGAAAAGAAAGAAATTCCTGAATAAAGTCAGGGGTTAGAAAGGGGGTGACACTATTGTTAGACTAATTCCTGCTGATTAGAGGCATCATGTTCCTTAGGGCAAGTCTGATCTTGACTGTCAGGACATCTAATTTCTTCTTAGTGTTGTTTCTTCTTTGCACACAACAAACCACAGCCAACAATCCACCCTGCCTCTCTGGGGCCCTAGCATTTATATACCCTCTGAAAACTTTCCATCACAGAAACTATCTGCAGCTGGCAAAACCATGCCTCTGCTAGAGCACGAGGCAAATCACAGTCATCTGCTGTAAACAGCACCATATCCCCACACTTGGGATTAAAACAAAAACATGTTCTTATAATATTTCTATGCATTTTTTTATTTTAAAGAAACCAAAATTCCAGAATTCTCACTACAACTCCTCCTAAAGAGAACTATCACATGTGGACCACATCTTCAACAGTTTTACTCTGAAAGATGTCACCTGGAACTTGATTCAAGCGTTCACACCCATTATATTCCAGAGCACATTAGTGTACGAACACAACTGTGAGACAGAGCAGAGCAGAATTTTCTAGAGGTGTTTCTGTGTGGATAAGGCAAAGTTCACCGTACAAATCTGTCTATCTCTGGAAGAGCCTCTGCCACATCCAACACCACTGATGTCTCCCAAGGGAAGCATTACATTGCATTGTGTGAAGCCCATCGTGAAAGAGTAGTCACATGGTCTAAAGGCAACAGAGAATAGCATCTTCTACAGATGTGCAACATATATTGTCTCGCTGGGTTCCAAAGTCCCACAGGATGAAACCAATGTTGTTTGAGCCAACCTCTGTTTGAGTTGATTGACCACACCGTGTTTTTGAATTCACACATTTTCTCTTTACAGCAATCCGCAGCCCCTACAGTTGAACGATACTGTCATCATTTAGGTGAGCCCAATGGCCCATGATAACCACACAGAATCCTTCTGCAGCATGACTCCAAGGAGTCTGCAGATGCCTCGGTCAAGTCAACAGGACCTGTCATTGACTCTCTAGACTACAGACAGTCTATGTGGGGTACAGAAACTCAGAAAAGTATTAGACAGGCCTCTGATGCTTTCCAAATTCATTTTGGGTGCAAAGAAAAGTAGAAAGCGAGCCTAACATAAGTAACAAAATACAGAAATGATGAGGAAGATGGGACAGCCAAGAATAGTCACAAAAATCATCAGGCATAAGGAAAACTTGAAGGACAGTTGAGTAAAAAGGAAACAGAGTTGGTAAGGGTAGGGGAAGGTAAAGAGGGGAAACTGTTGGAATTCACAGAATTTGAGGAGAGAGAGGGGAATCAACCTGCCTCACTCTGCCCGCCTCCCCCCAATAAGTCCTGATTTCAGAAACAATTCCTGCTTTCAACTGAGCACTTGTTGCATCCAGGTGGTGTTCTGGGCACCATGTTCTCAAGAAACTATTCAATTCCTTCACTAGTGGCTGCTAACGTCATTTTACAGACAAGGAATCTAAAGTACAGACTGAGTAAAGTTACCCAGAATCCCTGAACTTTGGCTCCACTATGATCATTGCACCTGACAGAAACAAGTTAAGAAGAGAAAAGTAAGTTGTTGTTGCTGTTGTTGTTGTCCCTGCTGTTGCTGCTGTGGCTGTTCATGGATTCAAAAGGTTTCACTCATTATGGTAGTAGCAGTATGCCTACTGCTATGAGGTTAGTCACATCCTAGTGGACCAAGACAGAGAGTGCGATAGGAACCAGAGGCCTGGTGTAACCTTCAAGGCCAGCCCTCAGTGACCTACTTCCACCAGAAGACTTACCTCCTAAAGGGTTCACAGCCTCTCAATTATAGTGCCACCAGTCAGGAAAGAAATTTTCACCACATGTTGCTTTGAGGGTCAAGGGTAGAATTTTATGGTTTGAATTTAAAATGTATCCCACTTTTTTTTAAATTTATTTGTTGCTTCAGGATACATCTCCATCATATTCTCCTCTTTACCCCCTTCCCAGCCCCTCCCTCCCACCGTCTACCCCCTAACCCTTCCATCCCACTCCTCTGGAGTGGAGTGTCCCTACATAACAGTCCCCCACCCCAGTTCAGCAGTCATATGAGGGCCAAAAGCCTCCTCATACACTGGGGGCCTACAAGGCAGCACCACCAGGGAAAAGTGTCTCATTGCCAGGGAGAGAAAAACTAAAAAAAACTCACAAACAAACAAAAAGTCTATGTCCATGTTCCCTTTGGTGTGTTGGTTGTAGTATAGTTATCCTGTACTATATGGCTAAAATCCTATTATAAGTGAATAGATGACATGTACATCCTTCTGAGTCTTGGTCAGCTCACTCAGGATGAGCTTCTCTAGTTCCATCAGAGTTGCTACCCTAACAAGTTTGCTACTCTAGCAGCAAACACAGCCCTATTGCCTCATGGCCACAATCCCAATATACCAGAGGCTGAGCAGGAGGACTGCCATGAGTTTGACTCTAGCCTAGGCTGCACATAAGTTCCAGGCTAGCCTTCCATCCTAAAAATGAGGTGGACCCTACAGTATAATTAGAAAAATTAGAACACTGAGTATATTTAGCGTCTGTGTCTACTAGATGTGGATGGGGAATGGCTATTCTCACAGGCAATTTCCACTGTCCCTTAATCCAGTTTGGCCCTGTGTACTGACAATGCAAAAGCATGCATGTTCTTCAGCTCCACAATTGTGCCTTTAGGAATATGTCTTAAGCGCACATACATATATCCATTCACCAAGAAAGTGATCATTGGGGCAGTGTGCGTAAAAACAAACAATACAGTGGTTGGTTAAACAACACACATGAGAAAAATGAAATTATATCCAGAATTTCTAGTTAACACTTACTGGATCTTTTCCTGGGCCAGACACTGCACTAAAGACTTATCACATAGGATTCAATTTAACCCTGAAAACACTTACAAAGGGGGTGTTATTGTCATGGCTATTTCCCATGGGAAGAAATGGTAATTTGAAGAGAGAAAGTCACTTGTTTACGCCCACACAGTTAATGAAAGGCAGCCTCAGACGTGGTCACCAAGGCCTTGAGATCAGTGGCTATCTGCCTCCAGGTCCAAGGTGTCAAATGTGCACTCTGAAACATGCAAGATGATATTTGACATGAATGCATTTTCTTTAATGTGCACACCATGTGGGGTTTTTTATGTTTCTTTGTACAAATGCATGTCTGCATGCTCCCATTTGCACTAGGGCTAGAGAAATTTACATGGCAAGTTGTCTGGGGTGACTGGGTCCTGGGATGATGGAGGTACCTCTGTCCCTACCTCCCTGTTGTGTGGTCTAAAAGGAGAGTAAGTCACCTGAGCGATAATGCTTTTTCAGAAACATTATTTTAAATTGAACATAGAATAGCCTTGGAGTTACACACTACCCATTCTCATCTTCCGCTTCCAGGCAAGACGGTAAGCCCAGAAAACTCAAGTAGGCGTGTTGTAGGAGCTTGGCCTATCAGCAGCAGAGACAGAATAGGGTCCATCTGCCCACTTCCAGGCCTGGCTCTTGCCACTGCCCTCACTCACCCACAAAGGTACCTGGCAACAGCAGCCCTTTGCGCACTGGAGCATGGTGGGACACCGCACTTACTGCTTTTCCCAGGTGCCAACCCGCCCACCATCTAGCTTCAAACATTCTGAGCCCTACTTTTGTGCCGGTGAGACAAAAAGGCCTGAAGAAAAGATAGCCAGGCTGGTCATCACTTGGCCCCCAGACAGCTCTGGAGGATTTTCTACAAGCCAGTGGCTCTGAACAGAAGGGTACCTCAGCTCCCAGCAACACCTTCCAACTGTGCCCTGCGGAGATCCTGACTCCAATAGAGCGGCCCACTTCAGAATATCTGTGACACTAGCAGACACTCTCCAGTAAAGCACAGTGGTCTGCATGTGTCTGCAGGCACAAAGGGTTCTATCCAGAGCCTGGATGCAATTGCTACCACTCTTCCTGTTTGCTGGTAGTAGGAACAGATGTGGTGCTCTCTGCCAGAAGCCTTGAAGTGACCTGTGTTCATCCTCAGCTGTCATTTCTAATCCCAAAGAGACAAACAGGGAGAAGTAAGAGTACGCTGCAGACAGATCTGGCCTTCCTCACCCAGGGCTCAGAGCCCAAGGGTAGTCAGGAAGGGAATAGAAACAAAAGAAGGTCTAGGAACTGTTAGAGAATCAGGGCCAGGAACTGGGCACTGTCTGCTGAGGGCACCCTGGTCCCCGAGAAGCCTCAGGTGAGCACACTTGTCAGGGTTGCAGAAGAGTCATGAGAGGAGACTTGTTCTTAATGTCCCCACACAGAGGTTGCGAAGTGACTCTGAAGACAATGTCCTTGGAAACAAGAGGAGGCTGACAGGTCAGTTCCTCCTCCACAAATTAAAGTGAAAGGAGGGGCTAGAACACCATGGCTTGCTTTTCTTTTCTACCTGCTTCCTCTCTTATAAGGGATGAATGGCAAGGCAATATTTCCATTTTGGGTAAAATAGAAAAGAGAGAAGAGACCCAAAGGGGAAGCTATAAATGTAGTAAGTGGCTTTTTTCCTCCCGACCCTAAGCTCCCAGAATAAAGATTCATGAGACTCATTTATATTTACAAATACCTAGGCCATACAGCTAGGCTTACTCCTTGACTAGCTAATAACTTAATCTAACCCATTAATACTAATTTATATTCTGCCATGTGGCTGATTATCTCTGCTCAGCTTCCATGTGTGTCTCCTCTTCACCTCTTGGTGGGCGAATCTTCTGCACCTTGGATTCTCCCAGAATCCTCTCTGCCTACCCGATGTTTCATCTCCCATTCTAACTACTCCTATAGCCCATAGGTCTTTTATTGACAGCTGCTACATCCACACAATACACAAAATATTCCTTCCACCACAGAAGGTTCCACCAGCCATGGCTAGGAAGTGGGATGAGCTGTCACACGCAAATGACATCCATCCCTCTCCTACAGTAAAATCCAGACACATGGTCCTATCCAGAAAAGATAAAATAGAAAACTCTTACAGTGAAATGGGATCCAGAGATGGAAACAATGCACAAAAGAATTAAAATACTTTGTAAAATTGTGCAAGCCATGCCGTGTTAAAAGTAACTTCAGGGATTGCCCACCCCAGAATGCTTTTCATTAAGTTGCAAAATAGAACAAACGTTTTCCTAGTCGAATAATAATGGAGAGGTTTTAAAATATGTGATTGTCTTTCTTGCTTTTTGACATTGTTTACATTTGTTACATGTATCTATTAATGCATAAGTACATTTTCTAAATAATAGGAACCATTTTTTTACATTGATATTCCTGTTTTAAAGTAGAAAATTGAACTCTTGGATACTGAGAGTCACACCATGACTGTAAAGGAATAGTAGAACTAAAAGTGAAAATTAAAAGTGTTCTGTTTAAAATTATAGATAAGAGCCCCAGAAGTGCCATCCTTTAGTGGTACTTAGAGAATTACACCCAATCTATTTACCCCAGGAACTGCCAGTTGTCCCTAACTTAGAATGTGCTGGGCATACTTAGGACATTCACACTTTGGGGAGTTTTTATATCTTTAGTGGCATCATAGTACCCAGTGCCAGGGATGCCTGGCAACAACTGGATGCAGTTCAAAGAATGCGATCTCAAACCTGGGTGTTGATTTCAGTTACCTGTGCATTTCTAGGGCTCTGTTACCCCATAAGTTCTGGGCTGCACACTTCCACAAATACCCTGGTCAAATCCGTTGGGCACAGAGACCTAAGCTCTCTCTATTTTTCAACTTCTGCTTCTGATGAAATCTTTCTGACACCCAAGGAAGTTCAAGGCCAAATAATTCAGCCTTTCTCTGACTCGGAGCTTGCATTTCACAGCTACAAAGTCTGCCCTGGGGATTACAGTGGGAAGAACACTAACCATAGAGTCAGAGGCAAAGGTTTGGGTCACAGTGAAATCTCTCTCGCTTGAATGACATGAGATGTCTACTCTTCTGGGGACAAAGGCAATGCCAGCTCTGCATCCTTCCCAAAGTGAATACAAACCACATCTGTGTTCACACACTTGGTGTTCTGTGCAGGTCCCATGTACACAGGTGATGGGCGAACACGGATGGATAAAGAAATGTCTGTCTAAGCTCCACACTGTACCCAGTTCCCTCCCCACCCCACCTCGGTCTAGCCTTGTCTGTCCTCCTTGTACAAGCAGAGCCAGCCACACATTGTACAGCACAACAGGCCTGAAATCCCCCAGAGTAACTCCAAGATCACTGCTTTCCTGGCCACCCACCAAGATAAGGTACAGGAGGGTCGGTGCTGCCAAGGATGCCAAGCAGTAAGCACTGGGGCTGGTCCTTATATTGGCCAACTGTCATGTTCCTGTTTGTGGATTTCCGTTCAGTGCAACCTGTGCTTTCTACAGTAGGGACTAGTTGAGTCAAAAAGAAGGCTCTGGAGTAAGAGTGTTAAGCAAATAGCACAAGCCTGGTATTTTTAGATATGTGAAAGTTCTCTCTAAGCACAGTGTGGGGAACTGAAAAACCCAGGCCTCCTCCTCCTCTGGCTGTGCAAGTACTGATAAGAGTTTTATCCAATTTACAAGGCAAGAGAAGGAAATAACCCTGTGTGATGGAATTGGACAAATCATCCATCCAGCTCCAAACAATTATGGATATAATACAATTACAGTATGCTGGGCCAGAGTCCTGGAAATGCCAGATTCCCTTCCATACCTCAGTGAAAATCTGGAACTTTGGTTCTCACAGTCTCCCAACTAACCACAAACTATAGGCAACTAACAATCAAATCAAAGCCATAGACACAGAAGTGGAGGGCACATGTGCTCCTAGTTTCACATTTCTGTCAGCTAACTTCACAGTGATCAATGGATCCCTTGTTGGGGTTAGTTTGTGTGTGGTGTATTCAGGTGTTGAGTTCCTGTCCCCCAAGATCAGGTTAAAGTCTGGACATGGGCATTATATTGACCAATGTACTATAAAGAATGCTCCCCAAAGATTTCTGGTTGGTTAATAAAAGGCTGGAGCCAGTGACTGGGCAGAGAGGATAGGAAGGGAGGACTTGGGATCAAGTGAGGGGTCTTGGGAGGGACCATGAGAAGAAAAAGAAGGTAGAAGAGGAAAGGAGGAGGTTGCCATTAGGCAGGATAGATCATGAGCACATGGCCAAGAGATGTTGGCCCTGAGTACACACATGGAACAGAGCAAGCCAGGTCAATTCTAAAATGGCAAGTAATGAGGCATTTATCTGGGTGTTAACAGCATAGTTGTGTTATAAAAGCTCAGAACCTACCCAGCATAGTGCCAACAGCTAGCTAATAAAACTGGTGTCTCTGTGTCATTTACTTGGGAGCTAAATGGGCTAGAGTGGGGTAGTAACTGACATAGATATGACGAAGCAGAAAGGGGTGTGGCAACCCCCCAAAAAAAATAATTCTACCTGCACCACTGTCAGAGAAAACACTTCAGCTAATGCACCCTCTATCCTCAGAAACCCAATGCCGTGTATCAGGAGAATGGTCATATTCTAAGAATACGTCCTTAGAGAGACAAGGAAGAAGGTTCCTTATGGAATGCTTGCAGAGATTTTGGATAAAATTCTTTTTCAAAGGCTTTACTGTTCCAACCTATAATCGCTCTCCTGCTTCTGCCCACTTAATGTCCCCACCACCGTCCAGAACAGGTTGAGCCTATACACCTGCAGAGTTAGCAGCCAGAATACGATACATCCCCCTCTGTGACACCGTGGATGTAGTGAGGCCCTACCACAGAGGCCAGCCATTAGGTGAACAGAACAATTTAGACATGCTTGTGGTTGACTACAAGCCCAGCTGAGAAAGGCTCACTACAACAGAGCCTCACTCTCCAACCCATTGAGCTGCCTGCAGGCTGTGCAGTGAGCTCTAGGCTCCAAACTTTTAAGGGCTGTCACTCATGCTTGGGTGGGCTTTGGTGATGCAGCTGTCTTTGAGCATTTCCTGCTCCTGTAAGTAACCTCCTCATTCATAGTCCTGTAAACAATCCCAGTGAAGCTCATTGGCTTACCAAAATAAAACAAACAAACAAACAAATAACCCTTGTCAGTGAGTTGTGGTTCAGCTTGTGATTCAGGTAAAATCAATGAAGGATCGTTGGAGCTAAGGACAATGGAAAAGAAATAAGAAAAGAGTTTCAAAGAAGGAAGGCACCTTCAAAGGTAAGGGACACACCTCAGCAAAGCAGATGTGTATTTATTGGTCCTGTGAGGAAATACCTATGAGACAAGTATTAAGGGATTGTATTTTTGTCTCAGTACAAAAGCAAATGTGATAATACCTTGGGTCAGCCAATGATACAACTAATTACTTCAAAAGGCAGTAAGGTCCTCTTTGTCAGAGGTGATAAACAGAGGAAAGAGATTTGGAGGCAAATTCTTTTTACATCCATCAGGAGACTGGATTGCCTGTTTCCCATAGCAAGGCTCATGGAGAACCTTTAAAAGTTTTGAACCAAGGGTGATGTGATTTATTTTTAATAAGGTGTTTTATGAGCTAAGGTGTTTTCAGCTCCAAATAAAAGAATTAGAGGTGCCCTGAGATATCAAAATGGAGGGTGGGGGATTGTTGCTCCAAAGGAAATTTGACTTGACAAAAGTGGCATACCAAAGTCACACTTTCAAGATTTGTAGCAGACACTGAGGTTGCAAAACTCAGAACTTCTTCACAACTCACAAGTGTAATGACAAGCAGACAAAGGCTCAGAGACTGTAGAACATGTTCCTCTAAGAACAACCCCTCACCTGAACATACTATATGAGATCCTCAATTACAGAAGTGTTCAGGATCAAAAGCATGCGGGATGGCAGACATTTCTAACTCTCCAGCAGCAACAGAAGCAACTTCTGCACTATAAGTAATTAAAGCAAAGCTCACTTACTGGATGCATTTGAATTTCTACAGGAGCCACATGAAAGAACGCTGCCCTGAGTGTCTCATTTACAAGTGTTCAGGGCACCAGTTTCCTTTTGGCTTATTATGCCCCTCCATAGCTCTTTGCCTAGTCAGCCATGAGAACAGCCCTCCAGAGGCCAAGCCCAGGACAACAGTCAGGATATCGAGTCTGTCTTTTCTTTCTTTATCTGTAAGTAGAAGAAAGATCTCCAGAATGAAGGTGTCAGCCATGAACCTGGGTGGTCACTCAACCATCAGACACACTTCCCAGTGCTGCAACTATATGGCGTTGCTCAGGGTTGGCAGTGGGTACCATTTGGGCTTGATGGGCACATACTCGGGTCACCTGTTGCCTCTCTAGACACAGCAGAATCTGCATCTGTTGCCAACGGACTTGCTTCTGGTCACTTAAAGAAAACACAAGCATGTTTTCCACCAGCTGCTGTGAGTGGGAATGCTTTGTTCTCTCTGAAAGAAGGGGGGTACGTGGGGAGACAGGAGATAACAATAACAGGTGGTGATTGGTGTAAGAGCTTCCTTCAGTCTGGCCTGGTCGTGGTTGGCTAAATCTACAGAAAATAGTGATACACTCAAGTTTATGGTGCCAACTAAAGCTACCACAAATAAAAAACTGTGACCTCCCCTATCTGAATATCAGAATATGTGGTAACCTTTGTAAGAGTTGAAAGATCGAATGAAAAGTAAAAGAAAAACCTGAGCTGTCTGCCTTTCCTTTTTTTGTGTTTTGGCCAACTAAGCGTTATTTTTCAACTTAATAGAGGGTGACACAGGCATCTTTAGTTTGGGCACAGGCCATTCTGGTAGGACATGAGCTAATAATTCTATGCAAACAACAGCCCAGACACCTCCACTCACCATCTGAAGCAATGGATTTTGAAAACTGCAAGGGGGACTCTCATTAAAAATCAGTATGACATTATAGCCCCCAAAACAGTGTTGTAGGTTGCTTTGCAACTTCACAGCAAAGCCAAAATGCTAGCAGCTGGCAGTTCCTGCGAAGGGCTTGGGTTTTCTTGTGAGGGGGTCCTCACAAGTCTTCTCCCAAAAGCCCTAGTTCAAAGCCACAGAGCTCAGGGAGTCCCTCTGATTTCAAGCTTTCATCTGAAGCCTGAACCAACAAATGCATCTCTGGATGCATTTCAGGATCTTAGACTCTTCACTAAGGACTCAGAGGAAACCATAGACATCAATCTCAGAACCCTAGTCCTGCCCAGAGGAGTACAAATTCCACTTACAGGTTCAATAAAAAGATTAGAGGTGGGGAAACATTCATTGGAATCACACATTAGTTGCCACATTTGAGCCCCTACTGCAGTATCCGAACGTGATTGAGGTTTCAGAAGCAGACCTACAATGGGATGAAATGTAGCAATTATGGGTCTATTAATATAGGATGTTGTTTTCTGTCAAGTACTTTTTCAAAATGGGATGTGGGTGGGGATTTTTTTTTTAACTTCAAAGGTAAAGTTTGTTATCCCCTAGCTAGGAGAAAAAGAAAATGTGCTGGGGTACATTCTTATGTTTCCAACACCTCAAAAACGTTCTGATGCATTCAAAATAAAAGCCGGCCAAACAAAAGCTGCCTCACTGGCCCTCTCCTACTATTTGAAGCTTGGAAGTCCAAGGACAGTTTTGGGGGATTAGTGAGGGACTCCCACCCCTCTCCCAAGATTAGTAAGAAGTACAGAAACAAAATATGAGAGAGTCAAGAAGAAATTTTGACACAAGATTTCAAGCTTGATGACCTTCGGACTGTCAGGCTGGAAAGGGAAGATGGTGGCTGTAATCTCCTGGTCCCTGGACTTCAGCAGCAGGAAGAGTGTATTTTCCCACCCCAGGGATGTGGAATGGCTTCAGGGAGTGGGACACTTCCCACATCACTGCTGAGCTCCTCCACAGAGGATGCTTACCCTCCCCCACCTACCCCCACTGTCCCAGATTCTGTTGTGTTCTCAGCACACCCAGCATCCGCCATTAGTATGTAATTCTTCCCCCCTGTGTGGTAGTTAGTTACACTTCAGGCCTTTTTGTGCAGCCTCAGGTGTGAGCTGCACGGAGCTCAGAGGAGCAGGAGCGTGGCTGCTCAGACAGAAAGGACTAGTAGCTATGTGGGGTTCAGGACTAGTCCCCATGCAGAGACTAGGCACTCATGATATTGACTGATCTCATTCCCCTCACAGGACTCAGCACTGGCAAGGCTCCTGCCAAGAAACATTTCCCTTAAAGAGAAACAGTCCTGTGCAGGGGGTACACCAGCTTAGAACATGGTAGAGGCATCCACCTGTGCTTATGTACAAATAAGATCTCACTAACAAAATGGCTAATTCCCCAGATACCCCAAATCACAACAAAGTCCTGGGGGGAAAAAAACAGCTGACAGAAAGAGCGAAGAGGGCAGAGTACTCATGAAGAAAGAGTCTTGAAGACCCTGGGCATGGGGATTGGGTTCCAAGCAACGAAGGTAATTCTACAAAACTGGAACGCCGGCGTCTGTGTCTGTAGGCAATGCCAACAAAGGGCACAGTCTCAGAATTTGAATAGAGGTATGTCCCCTGTCTCCCAGCCTACTGACCCACTTTCCCTGGGCTACATCTATCTCCCCTAGATCAACGCCCCACCACTGGCAACTTTTCACTTTCACTTAGCCAAGAGGGAGGAGGGGTAGAGCCTCAGGCCCATAGCACTGATGGAAAAAGCAACATGGAACTGCTGATGGTTTTCAGAGAGAGGTTTCTTTCTTCTCAAAAATATCTTTTCTGAGTTACACCTCTCCCAGCATGTATGCACAGCACACTTGAAGATATCCATGCCTCTGTCCATCAGGTGAGCTGAAATTCTACGTGTGGTCACTTACTTTGTTTAAAAACTCCAAAAACATGTGCACGTCAATCATGTTAGAGTGCCATTCTGGAGAGAAAAGGCTTTGATCTGTTCCTAGGTGGCCTGAGAGTCTTTCTCAGACAATCAATACCCAGGTAGGCAACGGAGCCAGTAACTTGGTATGTTAACAGGATCCTTAAGGAAAGTTCTAGAATGTGTGAGACTGCACAGCTGGAGGCTACATGCACGGTGCACACGGATGCACACTCTCAGAGTAATACACTTCCATATGCAGCAGGTTCATTTTCACTGAGGGTCGACTGTGGTCAATTGCCAGAAGCACACTGTGTCTACTAATAGCTTTGCTACACCCCCAAAAAAATCACAATGAAGAAATAAATACAACTCCCTGGCCACTGATCAGTTTGGTAGACTCATATCTACAACCAGGTGGAGCAACGCAGATATGACTGTGAGCTTTGCATCAAACACACTTAAAGGTCTAGCCACACTTTCTGACACAGTAGCCTGACTTCCAGGGCTCACTGTCCCACTTCACTGGTGCATGACCTTGGGCAAAAGATCTGCCTTCCTGCCTGTCTCCTCAAGCATGAAAAGAGAAGTATCACATCAAACAAGCCACACAGAGCACTGAGTGTGGTGCCTGGCACCCGGCCCGGCACCTGGTCAATAACAGTGGCAGTTACTTCAGTTATTAACTGTTAGAAGTTGGCTGGCTGTCCTACATTGAGCCCCAGAGTCCTCATCTGTGACATGGAGGTGATCGGATCGACTCCATAGGAACAAGATGGAGGAAGGGAGGCTGTAAGAAAATGCTCACCAAAAAAAAAAAAAAAAAAAAAAGGAATGGCAGCAGGGATGGTGATGATGGTGCGGAGGAGAGGAAGGGTCTGAATGCTGTGACACTCAGGGCAAGTTGAACAATTTGCGTCTGCCCTGCCCACGCGTTCTTAGAAAACGCAGATTCTTAGTGCCTGCTCATCCTCGCCCATCCTCTTTGGTCACAATGACAAAGACTAAGTGACCCAGTTTGTGTGTGTATGCACGTATGTGCAGGTATGTATGCAGATTCATGTACATGTGCATGTGGGAGGCAGGGATCAATGTCAAGCTTTCCGTTGTCATTCCCCACCTGATTTTTTTGAGACAGAGTCTCTTACTGAACCTGGAGCTCACCCATTGGCCAGACTGGCTGAACTTGGTAAACAGACATGTAGGGCGGCACCCAGCTTTTCACAAGTGTGGACTCAGGTCCTCATGCTGGCATGGAAAACCCTTTGCCAACTGAGCCATCTCTTCCGCCCGGTGGGATACAAGTTTAGACTTTATTTACATGTATGAGTGTTGGCTTTAATGCATGTACGTGGTACCTGTGGGAGGCCAGAAGAGGGAGTTGGATCCTCGGGAACTGCCGTTATAGGTGGTTGTGAACCATGTGGGCGAGGGGAACTGGACCTGGGAAACGATCCGATGGAAACACCATCACCCACATTCAAAGAATTTTGTAGTTGTACTTTCTTCCTTCTTCTTCTTCTTCTTCTTCTTCTTCTTCTTCTTCTTCTTCTTCT
>CAJQZJ010034140.1:2398814-2420100 GCA_907164525.1 Lophiomys imhausi
TTCTTCTTCTTCTTCTTCTTCTTCTTCTTCTTCTTCTTCTTCTTCTTTTCTTCTTCTTCTTCTTCTTCTTCTTCTTCTTCTTCTTCTTCTTCTTCTTCTTCTTCTTCTTCTTCTTCTTTTCTAAATGGTAGCGTGTGGCACGTCTACATCTGAAGAATGAGCTCACCTAGCTTGTGTGTTCCTGGAAGCTGTTACAGGACTGCTATGGAAATGGCCCTTCTCGTCACTCTGCAATGCGCTTTCTCCTTGTTATTCTGAAATGGAATTAAGCTCAAGTTTTTATTGAGTGTTTTATTCTGCTCCCTATTTTTCTCTTCCCCTTTCTCAGTAACTTCAGAAGTGAACCCTCTCATATCTTTAAGAACTGTGAGGACAATAGAGAAATTCCTATACATCTTGGGGCAGGGGCAATGTTTCAAAGGGAATTGACTCTTCCCCTCTTCCTGGCTTCTTTAATCTTCAAAATTCAAATTAAAGCAAGCTCATGCTCCTGTCAGCTTCACTGCCTCTAATAATCAAAAAATACATGTCAACCTGACACACGAATAAATAAGGTAGCCACATTCATTACTATCCCTTCTGCAGAATTAGGTAATCAAGTCTAATAAAGATGAAAAGGTGTCCAGATAAAAGGAAAAGAATATACAACAAATCAAGTAAATACCATTAAAATCAATTTTGAAATATGGGGCTTGCTTGGGGTTTGTTGTTGTTGTTTTGGTTTGGGTTTTGCCAAATTCCAAAACATATTTGGTAGATGTTTCAAAGGGAATGAAAAGAAGTCTCTCTCAATAAGCATATAGTCAACTTCTCAGGAAAAAAAAAAATGCCATTGTTTGTAGTGAAAAGCAGAATGCTTCGGAAGTGTCCACGCAATTCAGCTTGCCCTGCCATCTTCCACACACCCTACCTGATGCAGCTTCAATTACACACTAGCCGTCATCTTGCACCTACAGGGATGCTACACTTGAAACAAACAGCCAATTGTCTCAGCCCATGAAACATGCGGAAGGAACAGTGGGAATCAGCCACTTTCTCTTTACTTGTGACCCACCAAGGGACAAGGCTTCAACATATTGCTTGAGGTAATAAGGCCAACGCTGTAAGAGGTAAAAAGACTGCCGGTTCACGCCCGCAGTTTTACTTTTCATGATGTTTAACTTTCTGGTCAAATCTTCAAAGACTAAAAACCCAGGACTATAAGAACAAAGGATCTCTTCAGATCCATTGCCCCACCAAAGCGTATCCTTTTAACCTAATTTTCTATCATTAATAGGCTAGATGATGGCTGATATTTTAAGTAGTAGAGGGGAGAAGATGAATAAACTAGAAAAGGAAGCTAAACTGTTCAATCCATGGGAATGATATGGGGGGAGGGGTTCGTAGTTGCTGTTTTCACTCTCAGTTTTTGTGCGTTCTGAGAATTCTCACAATGAAATATTTAGCAAGTTTCTTCTTAGTCATAAAAGGCTGGGAACCACTAAAGCAGGGGACTGCTGGTTATTTGATGGGAAAAAAAAAAAAACAGCTCCAGCTACTAAGACTTAAGTAGGCCCCAGACTCTCAGGCAAAATGTTTGCTGTTCTTTGGTTTAAGAAGAGCAACTGTCTAGGGGTGCACACTGGCCAGCAATGGCTTCTTCCTGCAATAGGCTGGGCTCCGTGCCATTATTGACCTAGAGCTTCTTGCAAGGAATAATAGAGGAAAACCATTAACATTAACCGTAGCACAAAGTGTGATGTTCAGTCTACTTGGTAAGCATCAAACCAAACCTGTAAGACACCGTGTCAAAACAAAACAAAATAAACAAATAAAAAAAACAACAAAATGCGGATGAGGAATGCCAATGACTTTAAAGGTTATTTTTTAAATAAAAGAGAGGGAAAGGAGAGGGAGAGAGGGGGAGAAGGTGAGAGAAAGGAGGGAGGGGAAAAGGAGAAGAAAAGAGAGAGGGAGAGGGGGAGAAGAAAGGAAGAAAGAGAAGGAGAGGGAGAAGGGGAGAGAGAGAGAGAGAGAGAGAGAGAATATACAGGAAATAAAATCCTGTTTGGCAGTTTCTGGACTCCCCTGATCAACAACTCCAAGGAAAGGTTCCCATGCCTGGCACTAGGGGCCTGGCACTAGGGTTTTTAACAGTTTATGATTTGGAGGGGAAGCTCTATCATCCCATGTTGTATAACTTCAGTTAAACTAAGATACATTGATGGGTGATAGATAGATAGATAGATAGATAGATAGATAGATAGATAGAGAATAATTGAATATATATTCAATCATATTGCTTGAAGTAATAACAATATATTTACTTCATTGTATTGCATTATATATACATATATATAGTGTCCTATATCTCCTCACTATAACTCCTTCTCCCACTAGCCCCCTAACATGGTCCTTTCTACTTTCCTGGCTTATGGGGTTTTGGGGGGTTATATATTCAAATCTAAAGATTCAGAGCATGGTGCTTGGTTTTCTGGGTCTTGGAAACCTTACTCAATTACTCAATATAATATTTTTAGTTTCGTTCATTTATCTATAAATTTTATAATTACCTTTTTCTTTACAGCTGAATAAAATTCCACTGTATATGTGTACCACATTTTCATTAACTATTGATCAATTAAGGGACATTTAGGTTGTTTCAATTTCCAACCTATTTTAAATAGAGAAGCAACAAACATGGCAAAGCAAGGAACTCAAATATAAGACTCTTGCTGAAGACACTATACACTTCAGTCACAAGACTTGGGGAGGAATGGAGCTGGAACTGACATGGGAGCCTCCTCCTTAAGGACTAGTTCTAATAATATCAGAAGGTATTATGACAGTTGCCAAAGGATAAAAGCAATCAATAGTCCTATGCAGCTATAAATACTACAAACCACAACAATACCATCCTGGGAAGATATCCTCAGTGGTACAGTAATGGCACTTTTATCTTGGGAGTAACCAACATCTGTTTAATGGAACTTTAGGGCTGCTCAGATGTCGGTAGTGTAGCCTTAGCCAACTACCCTTGACTGGAAACTGCTACTACTGAGGGCCTTTGTATCTAATCCCACTAGGCATCTGAGATAGGATCCATGGAACTTAACACTGAGCGATCCCTGAAAAGGGATCAAACAACTGTGGTAGGTACCACCAGCTCCAGCCAATCATTGGTTGCTATTACCTGGTCATCTACTCTGAAGTGGAGTTTATTTGTTTGTTTGTTTGTTTGTTTGTTTGTTTGTTTGTTTTTTATTTCTTGAATCAGAGTCCTGTGACTTTTCCTATATGTGGCCCTGAATGGGTCACAATATGCATCTCTGCAAATTCTCTTCAAACTACCAGCACACCCTTCCCAAAATCAAACCTGGAAGTCTCACCACTCTGGTTCCATGACCTGTTATCTTCAAAACCACCTGAGGTGTCAGTCATTAATATTTCACTTTCTCAAGAGGTAAATCACAGCTTTGGATATCACTAGCAAAGAATGGCTTTTCATTATTCTTACCTATTATATAAACACAAGCAATCAAATGCCACCTTTCAGAACTGCTGAAAGAATAAACAATAACAGAGCATGTTTACCGCCTGATAACTAGAAGCAACTTACCTTTGTTAAAATAAATCTCCATGGACATCAACACCCTTGGAAAGAGTGGGAGAGGAGAAAGGAAAAAAAAAACAACCCATGGTGCAATAATATTTTATTTATACCTTACATTCATGTCCTGCTTTACAAAAATAGGCTTCTTACGACCTGAATGCAGGAAAATCTGCACCCAGACAATGAAAGGATCCAAACAGTGAAAAGAATCTGTCACCTGCTTAGTGACATCTTTTAAATACAATCCAGAAAACATCAAGCCAAATTACAGAGACTAGCTTTGTCACCATCTCCTCATTGGTTATGTCTTTTCAGAACCCATGTAGAGAATCAAATGATGAGAATTTTTGTTTTGGTATGTTTTCGTTTTTCTTTTTTTTTTCTTTATTTTAATGTCCAGATCTTCATGGGTTTTATGGTGCAAGTTTACCCCCTTTAAGGAAAGCTAAGTTTTCAAGACTCACAGATAAAGCTGCTGCCCAACCCTCTGTGTCAGACTCTACCCTGCAAAATTAATCACAGAAGATACCAAACATGTTTGAGTCATGTGTGCATTCTCTAGATATCTTAAAGACACTAATGCTTGTTTTTGTATCTTTGAAATAATCCTGTATTATAAAAACACAATGGGGACCAAAAGTGATCTAGTTTGGCGTACAGGTGAAAGGTCCAAGTCTGTGTGGGTATGCTAAATGGCAACTTCCACAAGGTTCAAATAAAGACACCACAGCCCCTCCACACGTCAAATCACTTTTCCAAACTCACAATGAGCACAGAAGAATGAGCAAAGCCAGGCTCTCCTCCTTCCTGGGGAAGAGGATGCCTTTTGTCAGCGTCAGGCTGACATCTGTGTCCAGCAGTATGTGTTTCTCTTAATTAGACTCTGTATGCATCAAATAAATTTTAATTAAAATGGAAACAGCTGAATACCTTAAGGTTAACACAGAATCAAATGGCTGAGTGGCATTGACATGGGTGGCTTCTGCTACACTGCAGCTTAACCCGTTAACTGCCTGGCTGGGATTCTGTAGGACAATAAACAAGACAGGGTTGCTTGCACACAGAGCCCGAGCACTCCCTGACCCTGTCCCAGCCGTGTACCTCAGTTGGGCTCCTTGCCCATGTTATCTCTTGCCAGCCCTCACTGAGGACAAGGTTTGTGATCATTTGAGGACTCGGAAACAGCACTGCCAAGGTTGAAACAAACAAGTTTACGAAAACATCACAGAACCTCACAGCACAGAACCTCAAAATACACTTACCTTGAGACACCCTCCCTTGAATCATAAACTATGGGTAATATGTGTGCTGATAGTTTAAGACAGTGGCTTTCAGCCTGTGGGTCACGACTCTTTCAGGGATCAAGTGTCCCTTTCACAGGGATCGCCTAAGACCATCCTGAATATCAGATATTTACATTACGATTTATAACTAGCAAAATTACAGTTATGAAGGAGCAATGAAAATAGTTTTATGGTTGGTGGTCACCACAATTATGAGGAACTGTATTAAAGGGTCACAGCTTGAGGAAGGTTGAGATCCACTGTCTTGAGACAATATATGGGATATTGATCCGTTGCATGATAAAATGACAATGTTCCCTGGGCAGTTCTCTTACTACAGCTGTTTTTACTCTTTGGAAAATTAATCTTCTGTGTGGGATTAAAGACAAGATTAGGGCCGCAAAAATAGCTCAGCGGTTAAGAGCACTGACCATTCTGCCAAAAGATCCAGGTTCAATTCTCGGCACCCACATGGCAGTTCACAACCTTCTGTAATTCCAGTTCCAGGAGGTCTGATGTCATCTTCTGGCCTGCACAGGCCATGTATGCATGTGGTACACAAACATACATGTAGGCCAGGCACCCATACAAATAAAAGTAAATAAACCTCAAATAAATAAAACCAAGTATTAAAAAAAGAAAGAAAGAAAAGAAAAAGAAAACAAGGTCTCTCTATCCATGAATTAGGATAAGCAGAACCCACTGTGACTCACATAGCTACAAATAGTAGCCCCTGAGAAAATGATCCTTTCAAACAATAATCTCCTAAAATGATATTGACTATTATATACTCAACATGGTTCATGTCGAATTTAATTTCCATCTAAATTTAAAATACAGGAGACATGGAGATCCATTATTAGATTTGGAGTTGAATGAAGTAAGTCATTTGAAGGTACAGTTTAATTTTTTTTTAAGTCACAGCATTAACTCGGTGAGGTTAGTCAAATCAATCTCAACTTTGGAAATACATAAGAGCAGCCTGGGATGCTTAAATATAAAGTGCTATGTTATAAAAAGAAACAAAATTAAGTAGTCGGATGTATTTGCTACATTAAGGCAAAATGAACACGCCTGTGATTGTAGCAGCTAGAGAAAATGTCTGTGGAATCTGTTCAAAGCATGGTAGTGGCTGCAGTTAAAGAACACTCTGCCCTTCCTGCAGGAAGGTGGTTTCCAAATGCAAGGTGGTGGTGATGTCTGTGCTGTGTGGCTGGTGGCTTCAGAACAGTGCTACCAAATGGCTCTCCAGAAAGACAGAGGACTTTGTCAAGCTCCTTCAAAAGAAGGGGAGACAGCCGAGCGTAGGT
The DNA here is from genome assembly GCA_907164525.1 of Lophiomys imhausi. NCBI lineage: Eukaryota > Metazoa > Chordata > Mammalia > Rodentia > Muridae > Lophiomys > Lophiomys imhausi. Next base: position 2,405,000 of record CAJQZJ010034140.1, read on the forward strand.
GGCGCACGCCTTTAATCCCAGCACTTGGGAGGCAGAGGCAGGCGGATCTCTGTGAGTTCGAGGCCAGCCTGGTCTACAAAGTGAGTCTAGGACAGCCAGAGCTGTTATACAGAGAAACCCTGTCTCGAAAACCCAAAAAAAAAAAACAAACAAACAAAAAAACAAAAGAAGGGGAGACTCTGAAAAGTCTAATCATGGTCCAAAATTGGTTGTCATCTGTTCCGGATTACAAACAGCTGTATGAGATTCACGGTTCAGAAATTTTAACCCACTAATACCGAGGAAAGAAAAATAAAGGTTGTTTTTTGCACACGGTTAAGACAAACCAATCAAGGTGGAGACTCAAGTTTACCCGGTCCCCCTTCAGATCTGGTTGTATCCCAGGGATGCTCTTGAAATTCCACACATGTATGGGAGGCTTACAGGCCTCTTGTCTTCTGTGGAGGACATGCCTTCTGTTGACCCTCACATCCTCCAGAACTTTGGAGGATGGTCACAGGCTAGGAGTGAAAATGTGAGTGGGAATGGGGACCAGTTCCCCTTTGAGATAGGACTAAGCTCTTCTACACTCTTGTGCAAGAGCATCCTCAGGTCTCTTGCCACAGAGCCTGCCGGATGAACAACTGAAGACGAGGGGGTTTGTCCATGATTCCATGGAGTGGGAGGGTCTTTAAAGCAGCCCTGTGTTTACCTGACAATTTATCAAGCAATTGTTGAAAACTAAAAATCTGAGGCTCTCCTTGGAAATTTTGACTTTTTATGTTTGGATGGGACTTGTATTTTGACCTAGTCCTTTGGGGGTCCCTGTAATCAGGTGGTTCAATGCAAAAAGGCAAATTCAGGATTCTATTGTACAGAAAGGTAGAAAATGGGAATAGGGTGTAGAAAGTGTGACTCAAAGCAGAAGTGACATGTCATAAAGTAGACAAGAGCTAAGGGACATTCTGCCTCACTTTCTTTTTCTATTTAGGTCAAGGGACAGAAGGTGACAGACACTCTGATTTTTAAAGTTTTTTTAAATAGTTCTCAATGTCCTTTTATGGCTCCATGTCTCTCCACAGTTAGTAGCCAAACACTTGAGTCCTCGGAAGAAGCTAATCTGAATAATGAAGAGTGTTTTCTCTTTGGCAGTGAACCCAGGAGGTTATTCAGGTAATGGGGTCAGCAAAGAAAAAGAATGTGTAGGCAAAGGGCCCAAATGTAATTCTGATATTGACAGACATTCTAGAAGCTTCTTGTAACTAAACTAGACTAGGAGAAAGGAATGCACATTAGAATTTGCTTTGCTGTTTATTGTGATGGGGAAGTGGTTTGAAGCTCCAGGAATCCCCCAGCATCTTCAATTGCCTTTAGCACTCTCAATAAACCAACTGTAACAAAACAGTGCCTCTGATGAATAAGGGCTTCAAAGAAGACACCAAGAATGTCTGATTCCATAATTGCACATCAGCCATTTTTTTAGGTAGAGTTTACACCTATATTTATGGATGACGGTACTTCTGTCCCTTGTTATAAATGTACCTGACTCCACATACCCCCTTTCAAACCTGAGAGTCTAGAACATAATTCATTTTATGATTTAAAAAATAAGTGACTGTTAGCATTTCTGTTACAAGGAAATTCCTCAGCTGCATTTACAGTGAATGTTAACACTGAGTGGCACCATCAAACTGATAACTGGCATTCCTATAATAGTGGATAATTCCATTGGTCTCCGCCCCATGATGTACAGTCCCTTTCCACGACGTTAGAGATGAAGCTATGCTTCCAGCCCACGCCTTCATATTCCTAAGACGTCTCAGAATCCTGTGGATGGTGACTGAGGAGACAAGCCAGGCAGGAAACAGTATTAAATCACACAATCCGGGGGCGGATCTACATGCTTTAAGGCTTTCATTTACTGATAGAATGCTTTCTTCTGCAGAACTGACCAGTGATTACAGCTAACTTGTTGGCTGAGGAGAGAAGAGGACCTGCACAGCTACTTGCTGAAGGTTACTTTGGTGTGTGACTTTGAGGCCTTCAATCATGCAATTTGGTAAAGTTTTGTCTGTAGTAGGGGTTTGACCAAGAACCTCATGAGTGCTTTTTAAAGGAAATCTAAGTTTGAGAGACGTTGGCATAGTTGTACTCCAATGTACATGGGATGTACAGGCCCTGTTTAGTTTCCCCAGAACAACAAATAGTACTTGTTCTCTGTGAGATCACACCATAAGTTCAAGGCCATACTCGGTTACAGTGTTCTGTATTTGTATTCTATAAATATTTGTGATATGTATGGCAAATCTGGTGTTAACAGTTATATGAATTAAAGTAAAATTTATCTTTAAAAAAAATAGTGGAAAGTTCCCACTAATTATTTAACAAATTGCTGGCCAGCCTCAAGATGGAGTGGATCTTCCCCATGGTATTAAAAAAAAAAAAAAAAAAAAAAGCATTATTCCAGGCCTAAAGAGTTAAGAACACCCTTCCTCACTTTTTCTTTCTGTGTAGGCCAGGGACAAGGGGCGACAGTTACTCCAGTTTTTAAATTGTTTTGTGAGTTCAGACTGTCCTCTTGTAGCAGTGTGTCTCTCCACGGTTACTAGCCAGACACCTCTGAAGTCCTTAAAAGTGGGTAGTCTGGGCAATGAAGAGAATCTCCTGTTTGGCAGTGAGCCCAAGAAGATGTTGTCAGGGACTGAGGCAGCTGAGATAAAGGGCATGTAGGGAAAGGGTCTGAAAATGATTGTGGAAATGGTTCACATAGTGAGTTTTATGGAAGCTGTGGCTACGTCACTCAGGGAGGGAACCCTGAGCATGCTCAGGTTGGTAGCCAGAGATGGGACAGTCACGCATGGTTACTCTCATGAAGCTGAGAGCGAGCTCCTCCTTTCCTGGGCCAGTGGAGGCATCTGGGGAATTCTACAGGCTTCTGCCGAAGCCAAGTTATCATGGCTTCATTTTGAGAAAAATCTGGGCGGTTGCTGGAATCCTGTCAGAGGCTTGTTTGTTGCTCATTTATCCTACGGTTGCTGAATGTTTAAGCAGATCGTCTTGAAACGGAGTTCACTATTTAACCAGAAGTTCTGCCTCCTTCTTAGAGTATTGTTCTATTCATGCCATTGTTTCAGATGATCAGGAGGACAGAGGACCAGAAGAGAGCAGAATCTATTATTTCAAATAATGGTTGAACCAAAAATGGCAGTTTGTAGCTTGGAAGTTAGGCATTACTGGTTTGTGACCTAAGGCCACTTAATGGTGATTAACAGATGCCCTGAAAGGAGAAAAACATTCTTCACAAGAACTTAACCCACTCCCATGACATAATGCCTGCCTTTAAATGATATGATTAGATACTTATAGTCAACTATAAGGAATAATCAAAGAACCACCTCTTCTCAATGACAGAACATAATTATCATGAATTCTAACACTACAAAAACTGAACTACACTAATAAGACATAGACATAAGGTATTTAGAGTTACAGTATTTGTATAAATTGTCATTTTAAAAAGTAATGACTTTCTTGTAGCTGAAATAGGTTTATTTAGAGAATATCAAATGTTTTAAAAATTGAGAAAACGGTTATGGTAAATATTGATATGATGCTTAATCATGCTGCTTTTCTCTGTTTTCCATCATTAAAGAAAGTTACCATCTTAACATATTTGCTTAATCATTTTACCTTGACTGGAATATAATGAATACAAGATTGCACAACACAATTTTTAAGCTTACATAATATTGAAAAGAATATTATATTTTCTCTGTATGCCATTTAAATGTTAATGTTTTCAGTTCAATTTACCCTCTGTAATTTGCTCTCGCTCATTGAAAAAAAAAACTAGAAAAAGCAGGGGAAAAAACCAAAGGAGAAAAAAAAAGATTATGCATCATCTGTACCCCAAAATAACTATTACTAACATGAAGACCCAGGTTATTCATAAATTTGTGTAGAAAATATATTTTACTGAATTGTATATGTCCTTCAACAAAAAACATAGTAGCAGTAGCCAGAAACTTCCATGACATGAAGACATAAAAGAATGAATGAAGTGAGAGTTCCCAGTCTGAAAAATATAATATACGAAACAAAAATAGTCACTGGCCAGCCACATTAGCTGCTTTCCTGATGCTGTGATGAAGTAATCAAAGGCAACCTAAGGAAAAGTTTATTTTAGTTTATGGTCCTACAGGACTAGATGTCCACTAAAGTTGGGTAGACAGTGCCAGAAGAGCAGGAAGCTGAGCAATCACATTTTTTTTTTTTTTGGTTTTTCGAGACAGGGTTTCTCTGTGTAGCCCTTGCTATCCTGGACTCACTTTGTAGACCAGGCTTCCCTGGAACTCTCGGAGATCCGCCTACCTCTACCTCCCAAGTGCTGGGATTAAAGGCGTGCGCCACCACACCCAGCTGAGCGATCACATCTTAGTCTCACACAGAAACAAAGGGGAACCACAAGTCAGATTACGTACAAACTCCCAAAGCCATCCTCAGTGAGCATTCCCTCCAGCAAGACTCCAAACAGTGCAACTGAGAGTAAGTTGCTTAAATACATGAGCCTGCGGGGTCCTTTCTGTTTTATTTTTCATTTAAACCATGATAGATACAATAGCAGGTTCAATACTGTGGAAGAAATAATTCACAGATTTAAAGTCAGATCAAATGAAGATCACAAAACATAGTAAGTAATACCAGAGACATCTATGGTTTTGTCATCAAGACAAACCACGTGAAGGGAAGAAAAGAGGAGGGGATTGAGACAAGGTCTCTCTGTGTAGCTCAAGCTAGAATTTGCTATGTATACCAGGCTAGCCTTCAAACTTATTATCTTCCTGCCTTGCAAATGCAGAATTACACAAAGGCATGTACCACCATGCCCAATTTACATAATGCATATTCAAACCACAGTACAGTTACTGCAGATAACCTTTTATACTTCTATCACTTACATTTACCAATATTACTTTAAAATTACATTACTAGACCTGTCACCAAACCACAGGTGCTAATAGCATCCGTCTTTAGAAATATGATTTATCATCTATAATACATGAACAGAGAGTCCACTGTTCATCCATCTATATGTGGAGGTATTTTTGTATATTAGTAAGGTTATCCAGAGCAACAGAACCCATAGTAAATAAGCACATAGTTATAGTTATATATAATTTATATGTATAAATATATACATATATACACACAAGCATATATATATATATATGATTCATTGTAAGGAATTGGCTCTTTCAATTACAGAGATTGACAAGTCCTGTAAGCCATATAAACTTTATATAAACTAGGGTCCCAGGAAAACCAACGACTTGTAGTACTAAGAGTCCAAAAGTAGGGAATATGAGAGCTAGTAGAGTCAAGGACAGAAGAAAAAAATCTTCTGCCCAATCACTGGACAAAGAGTGTGAATTCCTACTCTCTCTCTCTCTCTGCTTTTCTGTTCTAGTTCATCATTCCTCAGAGTGAACACTCAGACGTGATGGAGAGGACCAGATGGCTCAGTCCACCAAGTCAACTGTTGATCAGTGTCCTCTGGAAACAGACTTAGAAACACTCCCAGAAATAACATCTAATTTGGGAACCCTGTGTCCCAGTCAAACTGATACATAAAATAAACAATCACCGAAGTAGCATGCTCCCATACTCAGAATTTAATTCAGAAGATGTGGAAGAGATATCCACCTTGGACCCTGATACCATAAGGTTATGCTTAACTTACCACAGTAAACACCCATTAAACTCACAAAATAACTGAAGAAACTGCTTTCAGCCATTAGCAGAACAGCACATATCACAAGGATGAAGTCCACGTGATGTGGGAGGTAAACTCCAGACCTACCCTGGCTTTCTGCCTGGAAGCCGTTTCCAATATGCAGCATGTGTAACTAAAGGCAAGTCAGGAACCAGTATTCGCCAGGTACAACGAACACTAAGGTTATAAGGTTACTGAAGAAAGGAGGATTTTTAGACCAAGAGAAATTTAGTAATGCAGGATTCTCAAAATATGCATAAAGTCACCATCAGTTTTTGAGCAAAAATTAAAGTCTATAAAAGAGCCACTGTAAATGATGTGAAGTGTCACCAAGAAAAGGGAGAGAACAGGGACCAGGCAAAGTAGAGCGGTCATAGTGATGCCTTGGGCTGTACACAAGACCTCAGAGTACTTTCACATTAATAGCACCGCTACCGTGAATTTAAATGAGCCTCATAAAGTAGCTAAAAAAATAACTCCTTAAAAGAAAAAAATAAATAACCAGAATGCAGCTTCAGAGGTAGCTCCCTATAATCCCAGCACCTGGAAGACTGATGTAGGAGGATGCCAAAACCCTGTCTCAGAAACAAAACCAAACACAAACAATGACAAGAATCTCACCATAATTCATATATTAAACATCTTAGGATCTGTGGTGTCTAGAAAACAAAACTACCAGACATATGAAAAAGCAAAAACTTGATTCATAATCCCTAATACAATAATGCATATACCATATATATATATATTCCCAGAAATGACACTATTATCAAAACTAACAGATGAATCTCAAAAGCAATTTTTGTGAATATGCTCAAAGTTGTAAAAGAAAATGCAGAAGAATATTAGAACAGATGAAGAACCTCAAAAGAGATAAGGAAATTATTGTAAATGGACAAATGTAATTTCTGGGATTGAAAAAATATCTGGAGTAAAATGTTCATTGTCTGGATTGAAAAAAGAAGATCGGATGCTGTAAAAGAGAAGATGGGTTATTTCAGAAAGAATGACAAAAGAAACAGGAAGAAACTGAAACACAGAAGGAAAACAGACTAAACTCTTTAAAGATCTACTCACTGAAATGTGGGCTGATATCAAGTACCCTCACACATATCAAGTTGTAATTTAAGCATGTGGAGACAGACAGACAGACAGACAGAGACAGACAGAGATTGGTTGTCTTAAATAATAATTTTCCCCAAATCCCAAACACATAGAACCAAAAACTTGCAACCTAAGAATGCACCCAAATAAAAACACACACAAGCAGAAAACACTCCAATTACCAAAACTAAACATAAAGAAACTACAGAACCCCACAAAAATATATCAAACACAAAATTGCAATGAAAATAATGAACATGGCCTTCTCATCAGCCATGTGAAGCACATCACAACAAAATGCCTTTCCAATAGAGAAAAAAATCTTAAACCAGATCCTATATTCATTCTAAATTCGTTTTCAAACAAAAATCTGAACAAATTAGTTACTGAAGGCTTTCACAACAGGACCAAAGGAATTTGCAAGCAATAGGAAAGCATATGAAATAGAAACTCAGATTTACCTGAAAGAGCAAAGACGACCACTAAGAATTGTGACTAGTTGGTAAAATACATATATTTTCGTAATATGTAAAATATATTTTATATGATATATGTTTATAATATAAAGTATATCATATATTACACACATCGCTTATATATAAATATTTGACTACTTGTTAATTTCTTTACGGTAAAGTTAATTATCAGAAAGTTGATAGAATTCAATAAAGTAAAACATATAATAATATAATAATAATTAGCAAAGAATTGGAGAATATAAAAGGAGTGTATAATTGCAGAATTCTTAGACAATAGACCATTTAAAAGAAACTGTGATAAATTATATATTCATGGCATAATCCCTAGTGCAATTACTAATAAATTATGATTATAGTGTATAAAACAACAGTACCCTACTCCAAGGCACCTAGGTTAACGTCTTCAGAACAGAACCTATGAATGAATGCCCCTTGTTTTGCCAATGTGATTAAATTAATAATCATGGACCATATCTTATCAGACACAATGGCCTTGTGTAAGAGAGATGAAAAGATCAGAGATACGACCATGGTGACAGAGGTCTTGGTCGTGTCATTACTAAGGATGGAGAGCAGGATGAGCCAAGGAATAAGGCCCAACAAATTTCTCAGAAAAATCATGTTGTGATTTCCTGGTAGAGTATCAAGGGAAAGCCAGTCTGCCTGTCACTGGTGGCATGTTGTAGCCCTTGAAGATGTGCTTCCCAATGCTGACCCCCAGAACCAAAGCTAGCAAGTCAACACCATTTTAAGCCCCAGGGTTTGGTAACTCACCATAGAAGAAACCAAATAGCTAAACAGCTAAAGTACCAATAGAAGAGACAAAATAAAATATGCAAAAATTTTATCCCAAAGGGCAGGAATGTGCCAATGAAACAGACAACCAATAGGAAAACCAAGAATCTGTGAAACCCCACAGTCAGGATCACATAGATGACGTTGCATGAAAACAGCACCTTCAGCTGGAAAGGCTAGACGTTCTACAGATACTTAAAACTAGTCCACCACGCTCCAACACTGCTGCTGAGCGAACACATAGGTGGGGTGGGGCTGGGGGATCAAAATGAATGACGTCAAATTGTTAAGAAAATGGCAGTAAATGCCCACTGTAAACCCATGTTAAATGGAAGGAGAAACTCTGGATGACCAACTCAGAAACAAAGAGATAAACAACAGAGAAAATTAACAGTTGCCAAAGATTCTTTTCTTTAAAAATGGTGAGTTGTTTAGGAATCAAGAGGGTGTTCTGGATCTAAGAAGATATTTTTAAAATTGTGAGGCAAGTTAGTATGAAAGCTGAGTTAGATATAGAACTTTAAACTCATGGAGATGGTTAGATAGTAGAATGTTAAAGTCAGGTGCCAAATACATATGGACTGGACATTGGGAATGTATGCTAAGCCATATAACTCTTATAATTGTGGCCTATTTATTTCTGTTGTTTTGTATTGTATTTATTGTTATAAGAGAAAGAACCATTTGTTGGACTGAAATGGGGAGCTGTTGGGGGGGAGATATACCTTAAACTTAAAAAAAAGGGTAGAGGATGGAGAGTTGAGGGGGAAGAGGGTGGAAGGGTGGGATTGGAGGGGAGAGTAGGGAGGGGATTGTGATTGAGATGTAACTTGAAGAAATAAAAAATAAATTATTAAAAAATGGTGAAAATTGATTAACTCTTCATAAGATTGGTAACAGGGTAGAAAAAAAGGAGGTGACAGGGGCAGCAGGGGAGGGGGACCAACACCAATGGGGTGGGGCTCAGTGAGTGGAGACGATGCCAAGCCTGAGGACCCAAGTTCAATCCTTAGAATTCACATAGTGAAAGAAGAGAACCAACTCTCACAAGCTGTCCAGTGACCTCTACAAGCATTTTATGGCACACCAGCCCACCACACACACACACACACACACACACACACACACACACACACAAATATTTTTTAAAGATTTTTTAAAAGTAATGCCTGTGTTCCCCCTTACCCCTGAGGACATATTGAGAGTTAATAGTTTTCACAAGAAAAGTCTGATTTATTTTAGGATGTGACCCCTGGTAGGTTGACCGCACTCCCATGGATAACCCCTACACCCGTGAGTGTATGGGCAGCACAAATTGAACTCGGTGAATTGTTTTAAACCAGAGTAGAAAGGGTGAGGAGGCAGGGGTGGATCTGGGAGGAGTTGGGGGGAAAAAGTAGGAGTCAAAGTGATCAAAATACATTTCATGGAATTCTCAACAATAAAATATTATACTAAAATTAAATAATAATTTTTTCAAACACAGGACTAACTGATCATTTCTAACTGGGGTAAACATAAATTTACCTCATGACCCAGTAATTGCATGTCTAGATACTCATCCAAGTAAAATTAAATCATCTTTCTACATAAAACATCTATAATAATAGCAATGGCAACTTCAGTCATAATAGGTAATTATTAAAAATAACCAAAAAGTCAATCAACAAGAGAATGGACCAGCACTTCATTCATAGTAGAATACTGTTTGACAATAAAAGTGAACAAATGACTTGAATATACAATAAGGTGAGCAGAACTCAAAAACAAGCTCATGAAGTCCAGGGACCAACAAATTCATATTGCATGACTATATTTGTATAAAGCTAAAAATATAGGCAAAAGTAATCTACACTACTAACCACTCAGAAATAGCAAAGAGCCAATGTGTATACTAAGCAAAACTCACTGAACTGTACCTTGGGGCTCTGCCCTTTCACTGTACATAAACTACACCACCATTTTTAGAAACCTATATATCATAAAAGCTAATCAGACTTGGACAGGAAGAAGGGCTAGTGAAGGCGGCTCTTCTTTAACAGAAACTGCTGTCATCTCATAAAACAATATATTCCATGCATTAGTAATAATAAGACTATGAAAACTCTGATTTTTACCACTTCCAGCAGTGAAAAAGAAATCCAGATGAACAGGATACTCAGCATGCTTGGTCAAGACCACCCACAATTTAAGATGCAAGCCATGCAGCCTTCACACTGCCTTGACATTAAAATAACAACAACAATTTAACTTTCATACACCTATGTTTAAGCATATTTTCTTACCATTTAGCACTATAGGTTAAAAGTACATAGGTAATTAAATCAACTGTTTGTCTCAGCATTTTCGGTAAGTACATTGGTCTTGGTCTGTTTGTTTCTGCTGTGTAATTTACAAAGAGCAAAAACTTATTTCTCACAGTTTGGACACTAGGATATTCAAGTACAAAGTCCTGGCAGATCCCACTGTCTTGTGACAGCTGCAGCCTCCAGAGAAATGGGGAAGGCAGGAAGCTTGTGTCCTCATGTGGCTGAAGGCAAAAATATTGAGTCAAACCCTATGTCAACAGTTCTCAACTTGTGGATCACCATCCCTCTGGGAGTCACATGTCAGATATCCTACATAGCAGATATTTCGATTACAATTCATAACAGTAGAAAAATTACAGTTATGATGTAGCAACAAAATAATTTTATGGTTGGAGAGTCACCACAACACGAGGAACTATATTACAGGATCACAGCATTAGGAAGGTTGAGAACCACTGCTCTGTGTGAAGCTGTGTTCAGAGGGCCTTCATCTCATTGGTGGGGGTGGTGCTCTCCCAGCATAACTACCTCTTAAAGGCCCACACTCAGAACGCCATCACATTGGCAACACCTGCCTTCTGAAGGGGACTCATTCAACTGTAACAGCACTTGAATGTAAGTACCCTTGCTTGTTGTCCAATGACTGAAAGTCATTGGCCTTAATTTTGAAATCTAGGATGATGTATCACATTCACAGAGATGCCAGGAGAGTGATACAATGTCAGTATAGTAGTTAGTAGCAGCATACTGTATCTGGGTGTTTAACAAACCTTCCTCATTCACAAAAGATAAAGCTTTAAGATGATCTCTAAGTTTTTTTAAGTTATCTGGGGAGCCCTTGAATCTACAAGCTTTCACTCAGTGCATCTATCAACACACATATTGGATCCTCAGCTAAAGACTGGACATACCAAATGGATAAAAACTTTCTTCTCTTAAAGAAAGTATGGTCCAGTAGAAAGAGTGGTAAAATAATAAATACTGAAATAGTGGTAAATAAAAGGGAAGGGGTGTCTGAAAACAAAGGGTAGCACACTGGTCAGTGGCCTCATTTTATGGATGAGCAGCATACAGGCCCAAGACATGGCTAGACAATGGAAAGACAAAACTAGAATCCAATTCTTCTAACTTCTGGCTCTAATGAGCCCTGAGAGCTAATTAGACCCAGTGACTCATGCGTGCCCTTGACATTCATGCAATATGCCACACCTGGATGCACTTGCAGAGGTAACCAGGTTGGTAGAAGCCAATTATTGACCAGAAAAGGATTTGCACCATTTCATATGGATGGACATGCCAGCAACAGTGCTGGCTGACGAAATTCACTCACGCTAGAGGCGCATCGAGAAAGCCATTATAGAAAAAGATGAATGTTGATTTTCCTGGCATTACCTGGACTTCACATCTGAAATCTTAACTCTTCATTAACACATCTGATTAAGCTGATACCCCCATTATAACTAGTCACTGGTAAGATGGTTTAATTAGTCTTAATTCATCACTGTCATTGAGATACGCAACTCTAGATGTTCCTCCATTCACACAGACACACAGAGAGAGAGAGAGACAGAGAGAGAGAGAGAGAGAGAGCAGAGAGAAGGGGAGGAAGAAGGAGGAGGGAGGAGAGATGGAGGGAAGGAGAGAGAGAAAATGTGTGTGTGTGTGTGTGTGTGTGTGTGTGTGTGTGTGTGTGTGTGTTTGGGTTTAGATTGCTTTGGTCCCTCATCGGAAATCTCTATGTCAGAGGACTTGGGGAATGAAGAAGTGTGGAGATTTCATTCTAACTTGGTACACATACCTCTCAGTAAGGGCCATAAAATAATCTGGCTAGTTTTATGTCAACTTTACACAGCTATAGTCATGTAGATGAGGGAACCTCAATTGAGAAAATGTGTCCACTAGAGTAAGTTGTAGACAGGAAAGCCTGTAGAGGGTTTTCTTAATTCGTGATTGATGGAGAAGCAGCCAGACCATTGTGGGTGGGGCCACCATTTAGCTGGTGGTCCTTCCTGGGTTCAGTAAGAAAGGAGACTGAACAAGCAATGGGAAGCAAGCCAGTAGCAGCACTCTCCCATGGCCTCTCCATCAGCTCCTGCCTCCATGTTCCTGTCCTGTTTGAGTTCCTGCCCTGACTGCCTTAGATGATATACAGTGATAGATAGAGAAGGTATAAGTAAAATGAACCCTTTCCTCCCCCACCAAAAAAAATATATTTAGCATCCCATCAAATAGCAAGACATAGCAACTCTCCTATTAATCAGAATATGTGCTGATTCCATGGAGCCTTACATACACTCAAGCCAGAGTTTGCTGTTGAGGAGACCACACTGGATCAGAAATACAGCGACAAAATTGCAAACTGGAGTTTCAGAGTATCTAGGATTTTCAATTTGTTTAAAAGATTATGGGCTGAAATCATTTATGTAGACATCAATGGGTTGATTCTTAACCAAGACGCTTTTATATATAGGTCATGCCACCAACCAGTCTTGAGAGTTATAATCACAACTCTTTACCAAATGACACTCAGTATGCATGACATCACTTCCTGCATCCGTGGCCACAGCAGACAGAGCTCATGACAACTCTCCACCACATGATATCCAGTATCTATGGCACCATATCCTGCTTCTATATTCACATCAGCTGAAACTCAGCAACTATGACCTCTTCTGAGCAAAGATTGGCAGATGTGCCATGAGACCGCACAACAATATAGTTGTGACCAGGTTTTGTAAATGAAATCTAATTGTAACATAACCAGACCCTTGGACCTACCTCTTGTCACTAGGGTACAATAACAACTTGAGGCAAGAGAGATTATATGGCCTTTGAAAACTGAAGTAAGTGCTCTGAACTGTGTGGCTACACACACACACACACACACACACACACACACACACACACACACACACAAAGATAGAGAGAAAGCTCGTATAGAGTTTGCATCAAAATCCTAACCTCAGTGCCATTCACTACCAATATATCAGACGTGATAGTTGTGCTACTCAGCTTTCTATCATTATGAAAATACGTATACATATCATTAAAGGGGGAAATATTTATTCTAGCCCATGATTACATCCATGGTCACAAGTTTGGGGGGCTTCTGGTGACACTGTACATCATGGTATGCAATATCTGGAGAGTTGGCCAACATTTGGCAAATGATCATAAATTGTCTTGGGTGCTTTTCTCCTTATGGCAGTTTCTTTTTTAAAATAAATGAGAACTTTGCTTTTCCAATTAAACTTCCAGATCAAAGAGAGCAATAAAAAAAAGACCATCTTTCCACAAGCTATCCACAGTGCCTCCCACAGAGCTCTGGACACAGTGAGTGGGAATGCTGTGTCCACAGTCATTGAACAAAGGCATCGAATTTCTCCAAGTATTGGCATTTGTACTGGCCGTTGGATGGCCAGTCAGCCGAGTGGCCTTGGAGAGTGAATTATGCTCAGAAATAGCTCTGGGTTATGTGAAGAACATCCATCCATTCATTAGGTTGTAATTAACCCTACAGGGTCCCGCTGTGGTGTTACATTGAATAAAAACAGAGATGAGATAAAAAAGCCCTTTCATTTTGACACAAACTTGAATAGGCCAGCTATTAACTGCCAATGTTGAGCTATATTTTGTCAAGATAATTCATGCCTCACTTTGAGGTGAATCTAACTCTTTGGGATGTTTCCCCCTCTTCTGTTCAGCTCATAACCCACCTAAGGGCAGCAAGGTGAGCTGGAGGAAGAAAAACAGACTCATCATTTTGTTTTTTTTTTTTTGGTTTTTGTTTTTTATTTTTAAATTCAAAATGAAACAGACAGAACTTGTGCCAATTGATTCTGATTAAAAGCAGCAGCCTTTCTTGTCTCATATTTTCTTATGGCTTTTTAAACTAGGAAGAATTCAAATTATGACTGTGGAAACAAGATATTTGTACATTGTATGCCATGGAAGGACATTTTTATTTTTAATAATACATTAAAGTTATTATTTTCAAAGAGTATTATTATCCATTAATCTTAAAATAATTGGAACAATCATATTCCTTTCATGAAGGACGGTTGTAGGCTCTATGCTAATGGAAGCTACTCTGAATAATTTTGACCCACAATTTTAGGGCTAAAAATAGATTTCATTTCAACTATTGCTGTAGTTTGGAACATCTTAGCTTGGAGTATCTTCAGCTTAAATGTGAAACAGCCCCCCAAAAGGCTTGGCCTGTGGGGTTACTGAAAGGAGATTATGCAACCCTTTAAGGAGTAGAACCTAGTGGGAAGAAGTTTCTAGAAAACGTCAAGACTGTCTTGAAGAATCATTCCCATCTAATGTCATTACTGCATGATTCAAATGGTGCATTTTCTATGTAATTAGTCAACAATGTCCAGCATTAAAAGCAGCAAGCAAGAACCAAAGGATGAGTAGGCAGCCACTTAACAGCCTAATTTTACAATATAGAGTTTTGAAATAATTATGTGGGAATATATCACTATACTTCTTATCTATTCTTACAGAGAACCTGGAAGCTCTAGCTATTATAGGTTGGTATAATTTAAATGTAGGAAGTTTCAACTCCATGGTTTACAAAGGTAGAACTAACCAAGACACACACACACATACACACACACACACACACACACACACACACACACACACACACACACA
>CAJQZJ010034140.1:2420110-2528152 GCA_907164525.1 Lophiomys imhausi
ACACACACACACACACACACACACACACACACACACACACACACACAGAGAGAGAGAGAGAGAGAGAGAGAGAGAGAGAGAGAGAGAGAGAGAATGTAAGTTTCACAACTTCCCTGCTAGTTGCATGATCAACAGCAAACTAGCCTGGGTTATTAATGCAATTTTTTATAATACTGTATTTGTTTCACAGTTTCTCTCTCTATCACCAAAATAATTGAGACTCAGTTATAGTATTTTAACATGGCTTTACAGTACAATCTCAGCATTTTTACTCTGTTTTTAACCCTCTATACTAGTCTGACTCCCTCTGAGATACCTGCTTTTTAGTGGTCTGTTTGCTTCAGCTGAATATTCAACATGACTCCTGGCCCTCTGCCTGTGGCTGAATATCCTACTTCTCCTCTCACTCCTCCTCCCCTGGAGGGCAGGAAGTCGAGACCTATTCTCTCCCCCATTCAATGACTGGCTCTAAGCTAATTTATTGGCATATCAGGGGACAATTGGGGAGCAGTGCTTATACAACATTGAGACAGGAGATTCTTAGAACAGGGATTGCAACCAGATATGGGGGTAGTACAGAAATCAGCATTTGAATTATACAATAACCTTGTGCCTACACTGGGTTGATACACTAAGTCTGAACTGGAAGAGACAATGATATAGAGCCAATAAAATTACAATAATCTTCCTTGTAAAAAAAAAGACCTAAGTGGTTCCAGGGGGTCAACAGAGGAGATTCGCTGCTAATGTTCTTCTTGGTGAAGCATCTAACACTCTTCTGGAGACAGAGCATCTACAACTCATTCCATGCAGAGACATGTGAAATAATGTTAGTCAGATGATGTTAGATCCCAGGGACAAATGGCTAAGGTGCCTATTAACATATCAAAGCAGGCTCTGGCTGCCAGGTTATCCCAGAATCCCTCAGGTCTTACCTGTTACAGAATCCTCCTGGATGACATATCCTGCCCCCTACCCTGAGCTCTCCAGTCTAGGGCCTGGGCTTCCCTTTCCCCAGTTCCCCTGATCCTATATAACTCAGCTATTGTGACTATGCTAGTCTCAGCCCAGGTTGCCCCTCTTGGTCAGTGGCTTCTCTCCTACTCCCTGTATCCCTCTCTCCTCACATGGCTCAGTCTGGCCATGTTCACTCTGGACCCTTCCAGATGCCTGTAGCTATGCTCTATCTTTTATATGCAATAAATTTTCTCCTCCACCATACCTAGGAGAAGCAATGTCCTCCTTTTTATTTATTTATTTTTTTCCATTTGGATGAGAAGATAGAAAGTGGGCCTTTGACTCTCTTTTCTATAGACAGAACTAACAAATCAATATTTTAGCATGGAGAGTTAAAAAAAAAGTCATGTTCAAACAAGCTCAGAGTTCCCAGGGTTCCCTCTGAAAGTCTCATGTCCTGAAAACCACATCCATTCCAGCCAAAACAAGATGGGTGCTGTCCTCACAGGGGATGCTACAGTGCTGCCCATGTGTGGACACCAACTAGATTTGGAACTAGCAAGATGGATCTGCCAACTTTATAACTGCAGTTGTCAACTTCACATCTTCATGCCAAAATAACCTGAGGCAATCAACTTCAAGGGTGGTGGGTCACTGCTGATTCTCCATTTCAGAATTTTCAGTCCATGGTTGCTTGGCCCTATTGCCTTGGGCTTGTAGTGAAACAGTATCTCATAATGGGAGCACATGGCCCAGGAGGACTGTTCATTTTATGGTGGCCAGGAAGTAAGGAGAGGCAGAAAAGAGATGGGGTCTCTACATCCTCTTCAAGGGCATTTCTCCAGTAACCTACTCCCTACTAACCTACTCCCATTAGTCCCACCTCTTAAAGACTCCACTATGCCAGATGCTTGTGACCAAGTCTATCATACACAGATCTTTGGGGAAGCCTTCCCTAATGGCAGCAATAACTCTTCCACCGATGCTTGGGGTACACACACACAAACACAATCTCTACTCTACCCACTGAAAACTGATCATGCATCCCATGAAGTTGTACAACTAACAATCAGAAATGAACATAGCAAGTCCATGTCTGGGGACTGTCCCAGACTAGTTGCCCAATTCACACAAGGAAAGCACTCTCTTTGGAAGCAATCTTTGCATGCATCGTATGGGAATTTAACATGGAAGAAGCTATCTCTGCTTCTCTTTCTCCTCTTTCTTGCTTCAATGGTACCTTTGTCAAAATGCCTGTGATTATACAGTGACAAGCATAATGTAAGTCCTCAAAGGCACTTTTCCCTTAATGTCTCCGGGTATCTTAGAAACTTTATTTTTAGCAAAGTGCTCTTAATAAGAGGTTTCTGAAATGAAAGTATCAAATGCACAGATGAGAACAATCCAGTTCTGTGCTCTTCAAGCCTGGCCTCTTTCCACAGCGGCTCCTTCCTGGGGCCAGCCCCATCTCTATCAGAACCTGTTGAAGAAATACAAGCCAGTACAGATACAGGCCTAAACTCTGCCCAGCTCAAAGGAAATCCTGCCCTGAGAACAAATCCCTTGCACAAAAGTCCACTAGAAAGAGGCAGACAATGTTTGGCTCTTTGTGAAGGTTATAATTATCCAATATGACCAGTTATCTATGACTAGTTACCCATATGACTAGTTTAGGTAAGTGTTATAGCTCTACCTCTCTAGCTCCCCAGTGAGTGTTCAGAATGAAGTCAACTTCAGGTTGGAACCTTTGCAAAGCAGGGCCACTGAGCCAGAATGCTCTTTAACCTCTTTAGAACTATTAAATGAATAGATAGTGTCATTCATATCTTTTCCACAGAATCAAGATAGAGCTTGAGTAGTTCATCTAACAAATACTGCAGTGCCTCCTCTCAACTCAGCAGTATTTAGGTGGGTCTGGGCTAAGGGTTGAATACATTAGTATATAAACTTGATCCTTGCACACAGAGTTCATAGTCTCATGGGAGAAAGACAAGGAGCCAGAGTACCTGGGGCATGTAAATATGATTAGGAGAAGCATGAACTAGAAGGTTCACAGCCAACACATGGGAAAAAAACAGATAAAAGAAAGAGACCCAACATGTTAGCTAGCTTCTCCATATTGTAACAAACCCCTGCCATAATCAACTTATTTTTTAAAAATACATATCCATTTAGCTCATGGTTTTATAGTCTCACAGAGATTCATGATGTGTGTCTCCCTTGCTCTTAAGCCTTTGATAAAGGAGCATATCACACCAAGATTACATGGCCGAGCAAAACCACTGTCTTCTTTGGTAACAAGCAAAAGGAGAGAAGAAAAGAATAGACTGAAGCCCCATGACCTCCTTAGATACCATGCCTCCAGTGACCTAGTCCATTACTAGGCCCCACCTCTTAAAGACTCTACCACCTTCCTATAGCATCCTGCTGGTAAAGAAACCTTTGCCACATAGACCTGAGAGTTAGTGGAGACTGCAGATCCAAATGATAGCACCGCCTGCCCCCCATATGATGCTTTCTACTTTTTCAATAATATTAAAGCCACCAACTAAAAGTAAATAGGAGAGGGTGGAAGACTTGAGAAGAGAGAAGAAGAACAGCATAGTTATCTCAAAGGGAGAAGGGAGCTTACAGAGATAAGTGGTAAAAATTATAGGAACACTTGGGAGCAAGCATTTAAAAGGAATCCATTCTCCTCAGCTGTGGTGTACTTCAAGTGCTTGGACAGATCCATTACAAGCAGAACAAGATGGAGAGCTGAGTGCACAGGCAGAGGTCCTCACTGATGACTACAGGCTAGAGCTATGTGGGAGTGCATTGGAAAAATACCAATGTGCAGGCCCCTACCCAAGACCAGTGGACCTATGGTAGAGTCCAGTCATGGCTAATAACTGTACAGTGTTAATGTCATCTAGGTCCACAAGTTGGTTAGATGATAGGATGGCTACAATATAAATGATGTGAAGACTATAACTCTGAAGGAGCAAGGAACCCAAGGAAGAACAACCCAAAAAATGTATCAAGACTGGTTACCTAGTAAATAGTGAGAAGTCAGGGGATTCAATATGGCCAACAAATGATTCTAGATGGCATTCCTGAATTATACTGGGAGAATCAGTGTGTTTGGTAAGTACATGAGTGTTATTATTTCCAATCACTGGATTTTTCAATATTGTTTGGGTGCAGAAAGCATATGGTCATATAAGTGGGTAGCTGGCCAGCACAATTCTGAGTAAGAAAGATGCTAGAAATGAACAGGTCTGGGAACTGAGAGGCCAGGATGTGGTGTGGACTGTCCACCTAAAAGTAAGGTTGCTGTAAACAGTCCCAGAAACTGGGACAGGGAAATTAAGCAAGGAATGAGGTCCACAGTGAGTGAGAGGGCATCATGAGGACACAGCCTGTATCCCAGAGTCGCCAGAGCTACTGGGATTTGGGGAATCTGGAGAGGCCTGAGACCATTCAGAAGTCAAAGGCCTGAACAAGACAGATATCAGCTTCAAACAAAAGTGCTGAGGTTCAGAGTGAGATCTGAGAAAGCAAGTAGTCATTGTTACTATGGAAGGGCTGCCCCACTACATTACATTCTCTTCGATCAAAACCTGTTGCAGATTCCAATAGCCAAACACTGGTCCAGATAGCCTCTCACAGCCCACTCTTCCCAGGGCCTTTGTAGAAGTAAGTAGTACTTTAAGCTTCTAGGGAATCACCTTGAATATTCTTTCACTCTCATCTTCTACTTTCCTCACCCCTGCTACAAGACAATAAATAGCCTTTCTCTCAGCTGTGAGCCTGTGTCTTTAATGTCTGAGCACCTCTCCTGCCCATCGCTGCCTTTCTACTGCAGTCAATTCTGGTCAGGTCTCTGTACTTTGACATTTAACTACTTGGTCCAGTCTCCACACAGCAGCCAGGGTGGTGCCTTCAAAAGCTAAATCAGATCATCAACGCTCCATACAGAACCTTCCAGCAATTTCCTGTCTCACTCATTGTGAAATGCAGGGTGTGCAGTGCCCTGTTAGGTCCTAAATAATATGTCTCCCTGTAGTTTTGGATCTCATCTTTAACAATTCCTATATTGCCCACTTCAGGTTTTCCTCTTTCAGCTAACAACACATTAGGCAACTGCCACCCAAGAAAGAGTGACCCTTGCTGTTCTTTTTCTAAAACATGCTTCCCCTATAGTGCCACGTGGTTTGAATCAGATAGGTATCTTTTCATCTTTTCAGTGATATAGTGGGCCATCTTTTAAGCCATGTAGTGAGCCCTCCTTCTCAGGTCACCCGGTCAAAATGCCAGCCCAAGTTGCTGATACTCCTTATTCTACTCATTATGGTCCTAACATTATGTTACAGAGCATATGTAAGGAAAATATATATTATACTTGTTTATGTGTTGATAGTCCATTGCTGACCTGGTAGAAACCTTCAGGAGAATTGAGATTTTGAGTTTTGTCTCACTGGGATATTGCCTAACCAATGCCAGACACATAGAAGGTACTGGACACTCATTAGAGCAATGAATGAATAAACAAATGACCGTGACTAGTCACAGAAATTCATCAGTATCCAGAGTTCTCCCAAAGCACATTGGGTTTGTTTGCATTATGGATCATGAGACGTCAGTCAAAAAGCATGAGGTAGAACTTAAAATCATGACTGAAACTTTAAACTCTTGTCTGGTGAGTGTGACTTGATTCTCACACTCACCGCTTGAGGGAGTGTGGAGTGTGCTAAAGTACACTGTCTGCCTCCATCTGCAAGGTTAATGATTGAAAATGTGGGTGGGAGGTAAAAGAAATAAGGCAGGGACTCAGCACAGAACTCCAGGATAAGAAAAACACACATTTGCAAGCGCGTATTTGTGCTGAGAGATGGTCTTGTGAGTGTTCTGCCCTGCTGGACAAAGGCATGAGTCAGAATCCCCTAGAAAGTCTGGAATTTCTAATAATTAAGTTTCCTCAGTGATAGAAAAACATGATCTCATCTTCCCCTACAAGCAGCTATGTGTTCCAGGCCAGCAACGCTCAAAGTTTCTCCTAAAAGGATTTTACCGGCCAAGATAAAAGAAAATAAAGGCTCATCTACATGGTTCTGCCTAATGTCACTGTCACTGGTCTGCTCTCAGCTTTGAACGCTTTCTTCCATTGTGATGTGTTGGCGTTACTTAAGCTTTTGAAAACATCTTTAAAAGTCAAAGAGAATCCAGAAATCAAACACTGAGGGTGCTTACGATTTTCATTACAACTAGGATGCTGTGGGTGATGCCAATCCCTCCTGCAATTTTATATCCCGGAAAACAAATCTATACCATCAATTAGATCTTGTTCCACTCTATAAGAGCCAAAGTTCAGAAAAGAGCAAAGAGGACCCCGTGCAGAAAAGACTGAGATGCATAAATGAGGATGGTCCTTCTGTAGAAAGCAATTCAAGGTTAAAAAAAAAAAAGGAAAATTGCTTAGGTTTGTGTATATATTTGACATGAAGTTAATTTGGGCTAATGTGTTTAATGTAAAGTTAAACAGAGCTACTTCCTACAAGGAATCAGTGGACCTCAATTAAATAGAATATATTCAAAAAGATATAACATGTTAAATCAACTTTGAAATACTTATGTATATGTACAGAGTACACATATGCACTGTCTAAGATTTAAGAGGCACATACATGAATATATGCAAAAGTTAGTCCCTTGCTTTGAAGAACTGAACAATCACCGTGGCCAAACAAGGACAATTTGGTGAAAATAAAGCAGGCCATGGTTAGGCTACTATGTAACTTTCAGATGTCCAGGCTGTTTGGAAAAAAATCTAAGATAAAGGAAGTTTGAAAGAGAGAAATCATTGGAAAGAATGTACCCGTAAAAGAAGGGAATTGTTAGTTGCTCTCAGGGAATGAGCTGATGGGGCTCCAGGTCAAAAGAAGGCCCCTAACGCACCATGAGCAGCTCCTGAGATCATGAGCCAGGTCAGACCGCTCAGGGACGATGAGGTCCGTAGTCCACACCAGAATGAGTGTGAAGCTAGGCCCCCCAAGCAGCTCCTATTTTCTGAAAATTTGGTTTGTAGATGAACAGATCAGCCATGGCCCTGCCAGTCATTCATCCACATTCGTGAAACTGGGTTAGAATAGCCACAGAAGAATTTCAGTTTTCCATAGTGAAGATTTCCTCCCAGATCTGTGGAGTTCTCCCCTATTCATCAGCTGTAGTAATGGCATTGTCCAATAGGACAAGGACATTTGTGACACAGAGTTCCACTGAGGTTTGTTGTCACACAGTACTCTTCCAGTGGTGTAGTCCATCTTCCCTGGTAGAGATGCTTCATAGAAAATGGAAGGCTCAACGCATGGAGAAGGACCAGCAGACAGGCCCCAGAGCATGGTCTGGACACTGTAGTAGTGAAGAAAACATCTTAAACCTCACTCCCTCTACAGATATGGAAAGAATAAGACAAGATTTGGGATTTTTGAAAGGGTAAAAGTGATGATATAAAAACAGTTCATGTTAGGTAGTCTTCCCCCTTCCCTGTACAAACATGCTTAACACAAAAGACACAGTGTTCTTTTTCCTTCTCTAGAATGTAGCTTAGCTCTGGGAGAGGCATCTGGGATATCCCAGGCTGCCAAGTCCAAGTCTTGAAGGAACCTACAGCTTTTCCTTCCTTCTTCACAGGAAGATTTCTCTTTGCCTGGGGTGGTAGCTCAATTGGTAAAGTCCTAGGGCAACCTGTGGGTCATGACCCCTTTGGGGGTCACACATCAGATGTCCTGCATAGCAGATATTCACATTATGATTTATAACAGTAGCAAAATTACAGTTATGAAGTAGCAACAAAATGATTTTATGGTTGGGGGGGGTCACCAAAACATAAAGAACTGTATTATAGGCTCAAAGCAACAGGAAGGCTGAGAACCACTGTTATAGAGGGAAGGGAAGGAGGGAGGGACAGAGGAAGGGAGGGAGGAACAGAGGGAGGGAGGGAGGGACAGAGGGAGGGGGGAGGGACAAAGGGAGGGAGGGAGGATCAGAGGGAGGGAGAGAGGGTTGTCTAAGTGAGGTAGTATTTTCACAATGCTTTAGAAACTACTCATCGTAAGACAAGGGCACCAAACATTCTTGAGTGGCAATAATGAAACATTTAGCTCTCCCGACAAACACTAACAGAATGGTGTGTCCAAACAGGCAATTTAAAGGTTCATTTTGCTTTCAAAACACATTATTTCTTAGAGTACAAACTGCACTACACACATCAGCTTCTTCATGTTTACTTTGCTTCAGAAAGATTCACCACTAGGGACACACAGGACCACTAACACACCCATAACACAGCAGCAGCCACATCAAGGATGGCGGCTTAGATGGCAGCCACATCTCCCAGCCCCTCCCATTCTAGAAATATTGATCTTTACCTTTGACTGTGAATCAGTATTTTTTTGCTGAACCAATAATAGTCCGACGTGTGTCAAATGTAATTTTAAGAAAAGCATTAGCTTTATTTTCTAGTTTTATAACTGATTACTGGGTGAAGAATGATTTGGAAAAGCATAAAAATTTCTCAAGAAATAGCCAGAAAGAATTCCTCCATGGGAACACTTAGCGAGGATGAGTACCAACAGAAACCGTTCTGAGTTTCTGAGCACCTGGCTAAGTGCTTGCCTTATATGTGCAAAGAGGGATGGGGGTTGGTGGGACGTGACATAGGTGACATCCTGGATCCTAAAGTCACAGAGCATACATCCCAAGAAAGGAAACAGACACTGAACAAAAGCAGAGAAATAAGTGCTCTGAACAGTATCATAGCACATTATCATAGGCCGTGCACCATCATGTCCAGGCGCGATGGAAAGCTGACATCAGAAGATAGAGGGAAGGTGAAATCTGAGCAGACAATCTTGAAGAGAAGCCCAGAGAGCTTCGCGTCTCTGGACTAGTGACCCTGGATTAACCTGAAGAAGAAAACTGTAGAAACCCATGTGAGAAGAGATGTTGGTTGGAACTAGTTTTCAGGAGGGTAATTTTGTCCTGAACGTCTCCAAGTTGTCTCCAGGGCCTCAGCAAAGCACTCTAGTGAATCTCATGCTGACATGGCCACTGTTCACAATTTACATCCTCTCCTTGAGGCCTACTCCCTTTACTTCATCAATACAATGCACAGTTGCAATTAATGGTAGCTTGCTTCTGACATTCAGTCGATTCTTACGAATCCTCACCAGGAAACTCTGATGTTGGCATAATGAGTCTAAAAGGAAACAGCAAGTTTCTTCTTTAAGCATCTAACATGCACATAGCAGCTTCCTTTGAGATGTCTGGTTCGCCAAGTTAGTCTCAGAGAGGCGATTCGTACCACGGCTTGGATGCTTTCGGAGTTAATGATCCACCTGACCATAAAGATGGCCTCCTATAACCTGACCCCTAAGGACTTGGGAAGGTTTTAGCATGTGAACCCTTCCTGGCATTTGCTGTGGGTTTAATTATGGCTGACTATAAAGTGTGATAAGAAAATGGCCTGGTTAATTTAAGAGCCCTACCGGTTTATGCTTTCTTGCTACTTACAGAAATCCACTTAAGCTGCCGAGTAATTTCCCGCAGGCAGAGGACAGATTTAACACTGACCACAGAAGGACTTCATGCCATGGAAAATATCTAGATCAACTAGTTTCAAGCAGCCATACATATCACTAAGCCTTGCTCTCCTCTTGTAAAATAGTCCACAATACCCATGAATGACCACCATGCTTAGGACTAAATTTGAGATCTTCAGAAAGTGAGCTAGACTATCACAAGGAGAGTGCACAGGAGGAAGAGAATAGAGTAGAGAGAAAGAATCAAGATAACTTTTTTTTTTTTTTAAGCCTGAGCTGGGAAATTGGGCTCAATTAACATTTTCAACTTTTGAAAAGCTAGCTTGGTTTCATGAAATCCTTTCAAAAATCCTCTCAAAAATTTTACAGAGTTAATAAAAATGCCTGGGGCTGAGACAATGAATCAGTCTCCAAGAACACCACGTAATTCATAACTGATCCTCTCGCCATCACAGTAGGATCCGGGAAGGGAGAAATGAGAAGAGTTGGCAGCCCAGGAGCTTGCTCAGGATCCATACGTAGCAATAGGGACTTTGTGGTCTTCAGTGCCTGCAGTAGTCCTCTCAACCCAGCTTCCCCAAACAGTAGCTCAGGATAATGAATTCACTCATTTCTTTGTTTAACTCAAAACAATCATACAAGCTAGAACCTAGGCATGTCCCTTTGCCTTCTCTCCTGATCCTGCCTCAGAACATTAACTGGGATCATAGGCTAACCTGAGAGTGAACTTGGGGGGAGACGTTGGAGAAGTCAGATTATTTGGAATTCAATCACATGAATTTCAATCCTTGTGAGCCATTCTGAAAAGATGGGAACTTGATGTTATTTGATCCTCGCACCTTATTAATCACCTTATTAATGCAATGTGGTGAATTTTGATCTCCCAAATTCTCCATGCGAAAAGGTGGTGGTGGTGGGTTGAATCCTTTGCAGTATATATGACATAAATGTCCCTCCAAGAAAGGTTTTTCTAAGCCTAGTTCCAAAGATGGACATGAAATCATGAATGGTGCGTCAAGGATGCTTTTAAGTGTCGGTGTTAATCATGATGGGGCAGAAGGGAAATGACACCCTTGGGCCTATTTTCACCTCATTTTGTTTCTTGGAACAACCTTTGGGTCATGACCCCTTTGGAAGTCAAATAACTCTTTCACAGGGGTCATCTAAGACCATCATAAAACACAGACATTTATATTACAATTCCTAACAGTAGCAAAATTACAGTTATGACATAGAAACAAAAATAACTTTAAGGTTGGGGCTCACCACAACATGAGGAACTGTTAAAGGGTCACAGCATGGGGAAGGTTGAGGACCACTGTCCCAGGCTAACACAAATTATGTGCAAATACATAAGAAAGAAGTATCGGCCACATCTTGCAATGCCTTCAATCTCATAGTGCATTCAGTAGCTTGTCTTCCCTCAACTGATCCTTTCTCTTTGCCCTACTTCTTACACTTGGGTTCCACGGCTCACACAACCCAATCCTTTAATGTTCTTTTACTCTGATTCAAAACAAGTCATGCTACAAACACTCCTCTTCTCAGAAACAACTGAAGAATTTATGATGTGCCTTTTTCAGATTAAAATGTGGAGCCCCTTGCTCAGTCGTAATTACAAATTCAAGATGGCTGGCTGAAACTCCAGCACCCATGCAAAGTCTGAGATAGTAACACATGCCTGTAACCCCAACAATCTTACAGTGAAATGGGAGGCAGAAGGCAGAAGAATCACCAGCAGTTCATAGGCAAGCTAGTCTAGCACACAGGGTGACACTACCAAAGAGACCCTGTCTCAAACAAAGTGGGAGGCAAGGGATGACATTGGAGGTTGTCTTCTGAGCCCCACGAGCACGCCATTACATGAGCACAGTGGAAATTGCACATATGGACATACAGACAGTAGGGACACACATGTGCACGCGCGCACACACACACACATACATACACACACACAGTAGGGCAGGTGAGCAGAGATCCTTCTAGGTACATAGACTCCATACCTGTAGAGCTTCCTCTCTGTTCTCCTAAGTAAAAGTGGCCCCTTCCAGCAAGTTTTGCCAGATAAATCCATCCACATTTAACCAGAGTGAGTACATAATACTGGTCTTTGTATTTGTATTTGCTCTTGCCAAGAGGAATACAAAATCCCTTTTAAATTAAAAAAAAATAACCACACCTTTTACTTTTTAGTCTCTCACCAGCACTTCACACAAGTAAAGTATCAATGAAACAACTATTGTCTAAATAAACTGTCAGAACAATCCTGAAGCTCACCTTGCCCCTGCAGTGTTTCTATGGCTGGTTGGGGCTTGGTTGGACACTTCACTCTTGACTCAAAAGTGGTTATCATGTGACTTCAGTAGGCTCTTTAGGGGAGCACTAGGAAGTGCCAAAGCCATGGGAGGAGAGCTTGCTGCAAAGTGCCTGCCTCTTCACCTGAACTGCATTGATAAGAGAGTACAGAAAGGAAGATTCCTACAGAGAAGCCAGACATTCAACCTTATTTGAACTTGACTCCCCTGAAGTAGTGTCCTACAGGGACGGGGTCAGTTACATTGTCAGTGGTTCCTTGTAGACTGGCTGCCATGCACTAAGGGGGTTGTGTTCACAAAGCATTTCTCTTTGAAAGCCCAAGTCTATTCTTCTTGCCACAGGCTATAACTCATCAGTTGAACTCACTCCATGACCAGGTCTCATCAGGGTGTGTGTTTGTTTGCTGATGGCAATCAGCTTCTTTCACATATCTTGCCAGCTTACAGAAGGAATGGAGGTAGTGCTCTGCCGACATCAGGTGGCTTTATGACAGTTCTCTGATGCTTTGATATCTATCAAAGTCTTAAAGCTACAATGAGCAGAGGGTTATCCAAGAATCAGAGTGTAGAGATGGTGTGGCTGGAAGACTATGGATGGGAGAATTTATTGCAAAGGAATTTGCCACTGTCCACAATGCCAGAAAAACAAAGATGTTGTTGCTTCTTACAGCTCTCTTCAGAGAAGGATCACCAAATGTTTTTCAAACACTGGTTAATTCTTCCCTCACTGTAAGCATGAGCTCTCCCTTAACTGTAGGTATCTCTGACTG
Organism: Lophiomys imhausi; assembly: GCA_907164525.1. Classification (NCBI taxonomy): domain Eukaryota; kingdom Metazoa; phylum Chordata; class Mammalia; order Rodentia; family Muridae; genus Lophiomys; species Lophiomys imhausi. The sequence goes on from CAJQZJ010034140.1 coordinate 2,432,735, forward strand.
ATCTTAAGAGAAATAATTACAGGCATACTTTGTTTCCTTGGAGGTCACCTCACTGCCATACTTGATCATCCAAAATGTGAGCAAAAACTACTGGGTCTACATAAATCCCCAAAGCTTTCAAACGTAGTTTCTAGACGTCTTCTCTTGGAACATTATTATTAGTCTTTGAAATATTATTCTGATGCATTTGGTGATCTAGTTTCACAGGAATCTGAGTATGAAGGACTTTATGTAAAGATAGGAAGGAGAAGGAAACAGGTAGGTCACTTGACATGGGAGAACAGAACATATCAGCACCTTAAGCACAGAGGCCGGATTCCCAGCCTCATCTCCCAGAATCCCACACACCCAGCCACCTCCACCCACACCCCAGGACTGCCACAGAGGGTGTGATTTCCACCTTCCTTTGCAAAAGCAAATTAGAATCTGGGATTCCCTCTTCTGATGTTGGTACACATAGACCACTGACCAGCCAACTTAACCTTCCTGTGACAAAATACCTGGGATAAACAACTCAAAAGGAAGAAAGATTTATTTGGCCTGTTGAGTTCAGGGAATTCAGTCCAAGGTCTCTTGTCCCTTGTTGTTTGGGGGCCTGTGGGGAGAAAGTGCATCAGAGTGAAGGAAAGGAATTGACAAAGAAAAGTACTCCAGGTGGTCAAGAAGTAAAGCAAGACAGAATCTCAATACTCCCTTTTGAACGTGTGCCCCAATGAACTGCCTTTCCTAAGGACCTACTTCCAATAGCCTCTGGCACTCCCCCATAGTGCCACAGACAAATGGCACCAAACCTTGAACACATGAGTCTTATAGGAAAGAGATAAGATCAAGGTTATAACAAACCACTTATTCATTCTTATATTAGTCAGCTTTCCTTACATATAACAAAATAGTGGAGACAATTAATTTAGAAAGAGAAAATACATATATAGTTTAGAGTGCAGAAGGTTCCATGTAAAAATGGAACACTCCACTGCTCCAGCCTCATCAGACAGCAATGGTGGGGATCATGTGTTAATAAACTCCCAGAAAACACACAACAAGCCTTTGAGGTCACACCCACAAGACATAGAACCTCTTAGACACCATCTCTCACAGGTCCAAGGCACGACCCAAGATTGCCACATGGGACTCTTGGAGACCTTACACAAATTCAAACCTCAGCAATCTTTTAAGATTTAACCTAAGTCCCTCCACATAACACTTCCAATCACGTGTGTCCCACCTGTGACACTGAAGTGAACATAAGTCTTAGTATACCATCTTCTCATAGTGACAGTGTTGCCTGAGGGCAGAGGTCATCTAAGTCATCTAGAGGTCATCCTTGTATCCACACTGCCTCAAATATGGCAAGGGCTCAATAAATATTTGCTCAAGGGGAAAAAAAAAACAGAATTAAGCCAAACATGGATGTGCAACTTGTTAATTCCAGCACTCCAGAGGATCTGAGTTCAAGGCCAGTCTAGACTACCTATGAAGACTTTGTCTTAAAAGGTAGAAGGGGAAAGAAGAGGAGGGGAGAGAACAGAAGTTGTGGGTAACAAAGGGCTTGAAAGTGGAAGGGGCAGGGATTTGCCTATGGCAAGTAAATGAAGTAATTTAACATGTGAAGATCAAAACCCTAAAGTTACTACCCTGAAATACAGCCAGGAGACTGAATGACAAGCAGAATGGCCACAATAAATTATTTAGAAAAGATTAAGATATCTTCCATAACCTTTGTTCTGAAAGGAGAGTGCTCTGGTAACTTGTTTTTAGAAGGATTTTGATGATAACCACAAAAAGCCATTTGTTTGAACACCCATGTGAGTTAATATTGAATAGAAGATGAGCTATTATCATCAACAGCATTTACTCAATGGCATGAACAGCAACTGCTATTTCTAACAGGACCTCTGAACTTTAAGTCACCTTGGCCTAGGAAGCTTGTCACCTTGCCTGAGGCAGAGCACAGATACAACCTCTATTTTAATAGAGGAAGAAGGGTGAGCCCCAGGAAGGAGCCCCCAACAGGCCATGTGGCAGCTGCAGACAGACAGAAGCCTCTGTTCCCAGAGTGAGTTTGGTCCTTGTCTTCTCTGGGCCCAGTTCTGCTTACCACCCATCTCTGTGAGTGTACATGGTATTGATGAAATATTCATTAAGTCTTAATACTTGTCCAAACAACTAAACTATTTACACTCTGCTTTCCAGAAGGCAAGTGGGGTGGAAGAAGAAGAACACAGGCATGTCACTCCACCCTTCACATTTAAACATGTATGGAAACGTGGAAGACTAAATGGGAACCATACCAAGATGGGATAGCACTTTATAAAATAATAAATCCAATATATTCTGGAAGGCCGCCAAACCCAGCACTTGTTTTTTGTGCATCTTCCTTGTGATCAGAAATCGTGCATCATAAGCCTAAAATCATATTCATTTAACAGTGAGCCTGCCTCTCACAAAGGAGCTGCAAAACCAGGCTTGGTGGTGAGTGCCTGTGAACTGGGCACTTGCAAGGTAGAGGCAGGAGGATCAAGTTCCAAACCAGACAGATCTATATAGCAAGTTCTAGGCCAGCCAGAGCTTCTCAGTGAGATCCTGAAAGAGGGGGTTGGGGGTGAAGAGAAAGGGTGGAGTGCAGGGGAGGGAGAGGGAGGGAGAAAGATGGAATGGGGAGGGTAGGGAAAGAGGGAGAAAAAAAGAAAAGGAGAGAAGAAAGGGAGACAAGGAGGGAAAAGGGAGGAAAGGAAAGAGAGAAGGAGACAGAGACAGAGACAAAGACAGAGAAGAAATAGCAAATTTTGTACCCGATGCCCACATTCCAATTCAAGTTGAATATGGAGGGAGAAATAAGCTTGCTGTTGATCACATTAAGCTCAGCCCCCTCCAGCTCTTACTTCACTCTCCACTCAGATTTCTAGGTCCCACAAGCAAGTGAGATAAATAGAGAGCATGACCGGGAATCAACCCCACAAGGCCCTGCAGGCCCATGGCATGAGATCATCTGGCAGCATCCTCAGTACCCTGACCCCATCTTCAATAACTTTCAAAGTTAAGGCACACTTCATTTCAAAGTCACAGCCACGGGCAGGTGCAGGGCACCTCTGCAAAGCACACTCTGGCTCTCAGAAAGCCTGCTCACTGCCACCAATTTCAAAGGAAGAGCTGCTTTCAAAGGAAGAGCTGATTGTCAGACCTAAGGAATGGCCTGCCAGGCTGCTGTGGCAGAGCCAACCTGTTTGGCTGGTGTCCATGAGACTCCCAGCCCCAGCAAACAGCTGAGCAGCATGGGAGAAAGGAAAGCAGGAGAAAGAGTATTTTGGACAAGGCAGACACCTCACACATGCCCCCCCCCACCCCAAGTATCGCCTCAAAGAGATTAGACAAAGGGCTTTGCATTGGGACAGCAGGGTCAACTCTAACTGCCTATGTGGTGCAAAGGCCTAGTGTACCATTGTGATGTCAGCTGGTAAACTGCCTTGTGTGTGTAAGAACCTGTGTTCAACCCCTAGAAGCTACATAAAAAGCCCAGTGTGGTAGCATGCTTATAATCCAGACCTGGGGACAGAGACTGGTAGATCACTGAGACTCACTGTTTGCCCTAATCTGCTTGGAACTCTCTAGGCCAGAGAGACCCTGTCTCAAAAAAAATTTAAAATAAATAAGTATATGTATGTGACAGTGCCTGAAAAATGACACCCAGGATTGTCCCTTAGTCTCCACACACAGGAACATATGCATGTACACCAACAGACATATGTGTACCCACTCGCACACGAAGTGTGCCATTGTGACCTCTTTTCTAAGTCCTCTAGACATAAGCAAGATATTTTAGTTAAGAACACAAATGTACAACCACCAGACCTTTCTATTTATATTCTATGACCAGAAACACAAGAAGAAAGGAGAAGATCTTCCCTTCTTCCAGATCCTACCTTCACATCCAGAGCTCTTAAAACAAGAAAGGAGACAATTCCATCAAGTTTGGCTCACTCTGTACCAGACAGAACAAGGTATAATTGCCCCTGAAACAATGGGGTGGGGGGTTCACCCGTATATTTACTTTCCAGATGTTTGATGGACTCTTTTCCTGGGAGTGGACTCATGTGTGCTACCAGGATATTTTAAAACAATATTCTGAGTGAGGTAACCCAGACTCCAAAAGAACAAACATTCTCTCATACTTGGTTGTTAGCTTTCACACTTCCAATATGTTGTTATATAGTAATGGGCCTGGTGAGGGAAGGGGAGGAAACGATCTCCCATAGAAGGGGAAATAGAATATAGTTTTAAGAAGAGGTAAAGGGAAAAACAGACTAGGAAGATTAAATAGGGGTGAGGTAGGAAAGGATATTAATGAGGGAATGGGGGAGGAGCAATTAACAATAAAGACAATTTGAAAAACCATATAGAAACCTACTACTTTCTAATAATAATAATAATAATAATTATAATAATAATAATAATAAAGGAATCTAACTAGAGTCACCAAATAACAGGGCAGTAGATGTCCCAATTAAACATCTTATGCTATCAACTAAAACCTTCAGTACCAGGAATGGGTTATATCTTCTTGAGTCCCGGCAAAGGGATCCCACAGAGCTCTCTAAACATCACAAGTTATGGTTTCTTTCCACAACCTGGTGGTGTCTTTAGCAATAGGGCTGAAGATACCACTTATACATGTCACAGAATGAAGAAGTCAAGCTGGTGCCTAATTGGATGCTTTATCCCTCCTGACTAGCATTCGTGGTACTGGAAGGTACTCTGCACACTATCAGAGGGGAAAATTATCAAATCATCAATATCACCAAACTACAAACCCTGAGACCTACAACAATGACCAGTCTGCAAGATATACTGGTGCAATAGAGATGCAAACACTGCGTAAGTAACCAGAAACTTTTTAAATTTGGATTTAAGGCCCATTCCGTGAGATGGAACCCATAACTGATGCTGCTAAAGTGATCAAAATCAGAGACTAAATAGATCATGGTCCTAGGGGGAACCAACTACAGTTATTCCACTAAAGGGACATAGCAATGTGTCCTAATGGCATATGGCTGTATCCTTAGATCTGCGCCTTGATCAACACATCTCAGAGCTGCTTCTTGCAGTAGATAGAAATTCACAGAGACTCACAACCTGACAGCACACAGAGAGTGTGTGAAAGACATTGTACCAATCAGTCTTGAATGGAATGTCTTCATCAAGCCCCTCCCCCCTCCAAGGCTTAGGGATCTATATGGAAGAGGAGGTAGAAAGAAGGTTAGAGCCAGAGGTGGTGGATGACTCCAAGGAGCAGTGTCTTCCAGACACAAGACCGATGTACATATGAACTCACAGAGACTGTAGCAACACACACAAGACCTATACAGGTTCAAGACAGACAGGGTCACAGCACTGAGAGGGGGTGACAGACATGGGGCTCCACCCCTAACCAAGAAATTACCTGTAACTGATACCCATTGGACAAGGGAGAGTCTGTTTTCTCCAGTGGAGTCTCACTGGGTGCATCAACCAGGGAAAACCTTAGACCTAAGAGTTGGCCAACACCAAATAAACTCAGTGAACTTTTTGTTTCATTTTGCTTTCTTTGGGCATTTTGCTTTTGTCTTACTGGTCTTTGTTTGTTTTGATTTTCTTTTTTGAGGGATTTCTTTTGGGGAGTTGAGTTTCTTGGTTTTTGTCTCTTGCTTTTGGTTTGTTCATTTTATTTTGTTTTGCTTGAAAGAAAAAGAGAAAGAAAGAGTATAGAGATCAGTAGGTATGGATATGGGAAAGATCTGGGAGAAATAAAGGAAGGGAAAAACATGATAAAAATATGTTGTATAAATTTTTTTCAATAAAAAAATAGAGTTGTTTTTGTGAGACTTAACAAGTCATTTAAAGTTTGTCTGGTACAAGTTCCCACAGTCCACTTCAGCCAAGAAGTATGTCTCAGAGCTCTTTTCTACCCTATGTCCTTGCCCTGGTAGCCCAGCTAACAACCTGGAAGCTGGACATAGCTAATGGAAAATACTGACTGAACTTGGAAAGACAAGGGGAAATGGAGATCAGAGTGTGTATCCTCCTAGCTGAGGGTCGGTACAAAGTTCCTGGCAGAACTTTGGGGGTTCTCAATCTGTGGGTTGTGACCACTTTGGAAAACCTCTATCTCCAAAATACTTACATTATGATTCATGACAGTAGCAAATTTACAGTTATGAAGTATAACAAAAGTAATTTTATGGTTGGGGGTCAGAAGAACATGAGGAACTGAATTAAGGGGTGCAAACATTAGAAAAGTTGAGAACCACTGCTCTAGGCCTAAGCAATGCCTCGCACGACATCCTCAACTCCCTCTAGCCAGCTACACCTCAATCCACTGACCAGAGAAGCCCTCATTTTCTAGTCTCTGGAAATCCTGTCCCAGTAGTCTTATGAGGCCTAGATGCTTCATCATTCTAAGCTGGAGGTTGCCTCCTGACCCACGTCATCAGTCCTCCACAGAACTGAATCCTTTTTCTGGTCCAACCTACCGGGAGTATACTGCTCTCCCTGGCTCAGCTCTTAACAGATATACTTGACTGCCTGTCTTCTCCACAATGCTTCTCTTAAATACTTCAGAAGCCTGCCTTACAAGTTTCCAGAGGCAAGGAATTTATGACCTCCTAAAGATTCTTGTCCAAATAGAATGGCTTACGAATTCTTCCATATGCTTGCCACGGTATGCATATGCTCTTAGCATACCTTTATGCCCTTAGCAGAGCCCTGGAAAGAGTCCAAGCACACCTTCAGCGTTAGAGCCTACAGGTGTGCCCCCTGTACAAAGGCAAGGTCGGGCTGGGTTTACAGTCTGCCTGGGAGTTGTGGCTGAAATCTCACCTTTTATGATTTATTTCTTATGGTTAAAATACTGACACTTCAAAGCATCTATTTAAAAAAAAAAAAAAAACCACACCAGTGGGGAAACGCATGAAGCTTCCCTCATTGCCTAAAAGCTTCGCAGGAATGCGTCCAACATCTTTCCCTATGACTGATCTTAGGAGCAGAGCCCTTTGGAAATGGGGTTGGTGATGAAATTGGAGCTGTGGGAACAGCCAGAAGTCTTGGCCCAAATTAGGGTGATGAGCTGCCAAAGGGGAACAAAGTCACTGGGCTGACAGATACCAAAGGGAACGGACCCACTAAGTAGAAGGTCCCTGGTGAGTGTGTCCAGGACTAGCTAGGCACACATTTGTCTTTGCCACCTCCCAGGCTTTGCCCCACCTTCACAGCCAGAAGCTGCAGCCTTGCAATCCTTCCTTCCTCTATCAAACAAAAGGACAGGACGGTACAGCTAACAAAAAGTCTTTGCATTTGCAAGTGCTATTCCTGCAAGTTTTAACAGATCTCTTGGTAAGCACTGCAGGGAACAGAGTGTGCAACGCCAGGAGAGTCTATCCAGCTGCCCTCTTCCCAGAAAGTAAACAGATAATAAAATAAATCTGATCAGCATTCCTTTTCACTTAGCTAAAATTAAGTTTCACTCATCATGGGTAAGTGCCTAATTACATGTTTAGTGTAAAGAAAATTCTGAGGACGTTCCCTTATTTACTTTCTTCCTGTGTCAATAGACGAGGGGACGTTGGCATTCAGATACAGGTAGCAACAGCTGGCTGCTGATGCCAACTTACCTCTTATGACCTGAATTCGGAGGTACACAAAGTAGACAGTGGAGACAGGGGAATTAAATTGCCTTCAACCCCAAATCCAGGCAATCTGCCCATTGGTTTACAGCAACTGCAAATTCTGAGGAAATTGCTTCTAAAATGGATTAATCCCAGGGGTTCTGGGAGCTTTTCTTAAAAGAGCTCCCCCCCCCAAAAAAAAATCCCAAAATTTCTCAAATGGTAACTATGCTCTAGGTAGTTCCTAGATTGTAATCCATGAAGATGGTCGTATTTTCACACTCATCTACAACATAGAAAAACCAAAGCTTCCTGGAAACCTACTGTTTTGTAAATTAAAAAAAAAAAATGTGAACGTTAGAAGGTTAACACCCGTGCGTAGCTGAGCAGTGGTGGACTTAGTAGCCTCAGGTTATAAAACCAAAATCCTAGTGCCAGGTATGGGATATGGTTGGAAAGGCTCTCAACACACCCCCGCCCCAAAAAAAAGGCTCTTGCTATTCCCCTTGACTGTGCACCAGAACAAGCTAATAAGATCCTATTGCTGAACACATCACACATATTCAGTATAAGATACAGAGAAATCAAAGTGGACTTGATCTGGAAGCTTCCCGCCCCTACTATGACCTAAAACGCCAACCTTCTGTCTGAGTAAGATATACATACCGGTGCAATATGGGCAAACTGTTGTGGGTGGAAACCACTCGCTCTGATTAGTTTTGAGGCCTACTCCACGAGAAGGACTCTATGCCTCATACTATAAACCGAGTTAAGAACCCATAGCTGAGGAGGTCTTAGGCCCCAGGGGGAACTTAACAAGTGTTGTTTGGCTGCACTGAAGCAATGCCAAGCTGCTTTCTCAGTACTTACCCTCACACATAGATAAACAAACGCTACTCGTAGTCAGAAAAAAACTTTTCACAATGAAAGCATTTTCACAAATGCAGAGGTGTATAGCTGATCCAGATACTGTGAATAAGTAACAGTTGCATGTTCGGTCCCACAAGACAGTCATATGACCACTTGAAGGGCCGGGGAACCTGGAAGATAGAGCAGGAAGAATGTCTACACCACTCTCAGCCTTTGATGGAGAAACTTCTTTTTTAGCGATAGGAAGAAAATAGTGCTGACTCATAGTGGAAGGAAGGAAGCAACAATATTGGAGAGAGGAATAAATAATGAGGTTTCGTGGCTCTCGAGTTCCTCCTTGGGACACTGATGTGAGCTTTAGGTGTAAGGAAATGGCAGTGATGGGGGACAAGAAACACACAGAATTAAACAACTGGGGTCAAGGCGTGGGGTCAAGGCATGCCACACCCATCTTTATCTCAGCTCTAGTGCTGACAACCTCACCCAACAAGTTGTTATCTGTCAGCTGCTGTCACTGCAGGAAGGGACCACAGTGGTTCCCACAAGATGACCTGCTTCCCAGCATTACGTCTCTCCATCACAGACAACTGTTCCCATTTTGGTGACCCTCTGCCATCTAGCCCTACAGGGGAGTGAGTGTCACTGGTAGATACTCCTTGAATGGTAAATGTACCACATGCAGAGGTGAACAAAGCAGGAAGGCAGGTGCACACCAAGGCAGAGGACTCAGCTGTCACCTTGCTTGTAGTTACTCTGTGGGACCAACTGAAGAGTCATGGGATTAGCCAAAGCAGCTTCTAAGTTCTTCTTAGAGTCCTTTTCACTGTGGCATTGTCACCTTCAGTAAAGGCTGCTCCTTGAGTGACACGTGACAGCTACCCACAATTTCACACTGAGTCCAACCACTCCGAACCCCTCTCTCTGTGGTCAGAGATTCCCTTGAGGAAAACTCAGAACACTAAGCTTAACCTGGCCATCTCTCACCTGCTCCAATTTCCTCCCTGGCCTTGTCCCAAGAAAAAGTCTGGCTCTAAAGCCACCTTTTGGGCGACAGACCCTCCATATGGCAGTTTGCTTCTCAATGTTGCATTAGTCTGTGACGCTTTCCAATCTGAAAGTGGCAGAACTGGGCAGTGCACCGGCAGAGAAAATACTTTCTGCAAAGAATTGAGGGGATCAAGCAGACTGTACAATTCACAGGATTCTTAATGAGAGCTGTGTGCTCAATTCTCTAGGCTCTGAGCAGGACCTCAGGGGTATTTTTCACGAACAGAACAGTCCTGAATTAATAATACTTAAATGAGTATGTATATAATTATTCTGGATGCTGATCATTACTGATGGAAGCTCAAGTCTACATCATTACTTTCCATTCATAACACACTCTTAACAAATATGCCCAGTATCTGAAAAAGGAAATTTTGTTGTCTTCCTTTTTTTTTTTAATCTTTAAAATTGTGTATGTATGTAGATACGTGTGGACTTACATATGCCCACACATGGCTTGTATGGAAAGGTATATCTCTGCTGTCTGTCTTCATCTTCCTGCTTGTTTAAGATGGTATGTTTGATGTTTACCATGGCGTAGGCAGGCTCACTGGCCCATGATCATCTTGGGAAGCTCCCACCTCTGTTTCTTGCTTCAGTACAGGAATACTAACATTACAGGTGTGTTTTTACCACATGTGGCATTATGTAGCAGTTGGGAATTCAAAGTCAGAGTCTCATACTTGTGTGGCAAATGCTTTACTTGCCGAGTCATCTCCCAAGCCCCTGGACTTTTTTTTCACAAATCTTCGGTTTTTTACATCTTAAGTTATTGACAGCATTCTATTAGGTTTTTATTTTATTTTTTATCTATAACTGTTTTGATTTTTTCTTTTCTTCCTTTTCATTGGAGATGCAGTGATTAAAATCTATTTGAGTTGAAATGCCTGAAATTTGTCTTGTGCATGGCTCTAGATAATAAATTAAAAGAAAGTCAAACCATACCATGAGGGAAATGGTAACAAAGTACTGGAAATGGAAAGAAAGTGTGTGCCCTCTGGCATGAGAAATTCATCACCAAACTGCCTAGCAATGAATGAGCCATCAAAGAACACCCAAGGAGTCTCCTGGGTTCAACATCAAGGTCAGAAGAAGGGAGGCTCTTATTTAAAGTGGTCTTGGAGACAAAGGAGCTCGTACAGAACCTAGTAAAAACTGTAACCAAAGTCAGCAACTCTGGCGGTGCCAAACATCCCCTGGGGAGCAGACAAATCCTTTCATTGCTGTGTTCCTGGACACCCACTACAGATACGAGAATAAAATGTATCCAAGAATCGCTGGAATGTGGCCCGCAAGAAAACAGCAGCCGGGTGAAATGGAAAATCACATTCTTAAGAATGACTTTCTTTCCCCATGGGGACAAGTTGGGTGTTACAGGGTACCATCTGAGCTGAGACTGTAAATTAAGAGTCCACCAAGACGCAAATTTACGTTGTATTGTTCCTGACCACTGAGGCCGGTCTAGAAACACAGGTGCGGGTGTGTGCCATGACTCATCCACTCTAGTAGGCCTGTTCTGCTTGTATGTGGCTCCCTACTTATTTCTTCCTCAAGATAAGTATCAGGGTTTTCCCCCTTTTTCTCCCCTTTCTGGAACTTCATTTTTGAACAGGAGAAATGAGTTGACTGTTGTTTATTAGTTTTAGAGGCTCCCATGCTTCTTTTAAAACAAGCTGTTTTAGTGTCTGTTTATTATTATAAGATAAATTTGGAAATCCAAGATTCCTTTTCCAATTCTTCCCCTCATTTTAAATACATCCAAGAATGGTCTACCATCCAGCAAGTATTACCCATCCCCACTCTTGCTCATGAACTTTACAAGATCTGAAGTCACCTGGTAGACAGGTCTCTGGCTGTGATTGTGGTGGGGACTATCTTAAGTTAACTGAGGTGAGAAGACACACCCTAAAATCAGTGCCATCATTACCTAGACTTGAGTCTCAGAATTCATAAAAAGGAGGAAGTGAACTGAACACAAGCATTTATCTCCCTCTGCTTCCTGTGGATGAAATGTGATCAACTGCCTCCTCACTTTGACATCGTACCCACGGTGACTTCCTTTCCATGATAGACTGGACCCTGCACCAAAATAAACTTTACCTGGCTAAAGCTGCTTTTGTTGGGGTATTCTGTCCCAGCAATTAATTAATTGAGGGGCAGAGAAATTAATTCAGCCCTTCAATGTAAGGATTTACACGTTCCAGCAATCTAAGAACCGACAATGAGCTGACAAATTCCAGTAATTTCCTCCTACAAAACTAAGATTCTTCGTAGTGGGGAATTTTATGTAACACCAGGAACAAAATACAGCAGATATCATCAGGGCCTAAACTACATCCCTTCACCCTCATTGTTTTGACAATGGGTGCTGTATTCCTATGACCATGGTTCTGCCTGGTCTCTGAAGGTGTTCAGGCCTGTCCACACGAAAGACAAAAATACTTGGGGTTAGTGTCTCACAAGTGTGGCTCCACATAGTGCCTGAGGAGAGGGAGGGCATGACCACCTCAGGTCCCTCTTCCCTCATACAGAGCAACTCAGGCGCACACTCCATTTCAGCCCCTTGTATTTCCACAGAGACAACAACTCAGTTGCTCAGAGGATACATAAAACCACACACCCTCTGTCGGTTGCCTTCTGTAGTGAATATGTAAGGGCTTCTGAAATTCAGACTCTTAAAAGAGGCTTACAAAACCAGCCTAAAGACTTGCTTCTGTCAGGAACACCTGCGAGCCCACATGGTCCGGTCAACAGGTATACCTTGGAAGGAAGGCATCAGGCTGACCAATGAGAAAACAGCCTGATGTATAATTAAGAGACAGCAATATAAATGAAGGCCTGGAAACTCAAGAAGGAGCTTTTTGCTTGGCATTGCTTCATATGTCTGCTGAAAGACGCTAGGCAGTGACCTGCTGAAGAGTGTGGCTCCCAAAGTCTGAGATCCCCCAGAGACTGCAGTGAGGGGGCAGCAACTGCCAGCATCGAGGCCTCATGGATGGAAAAGGCCCAATCCCAAGGAGGGGACTTTGCTGGCCTTGCTTCTTAACATTGCTTAGCTGCTCATTGCTGCCTCTAGCTGCTGAGACTTGGGTGGGCTAAGGAGAGCCATGGAAGCCTAGCTGAGCAGGCCAGCAGGCAGCGGGCTAGGTGAGGATGCACAGAAGAGGCCAACCCCAAGGGGAAGTGAGGCTCCATAACAACAGCAGAGCCAGGTGACCACCGAGTGACTGCTGATTGCAGTGTTCCCATAGGCAGACTGCTAACCAGTTGACCCTAAAGACCTGTGACATCTTGGTATCATTTCTAAAGTGTTAGAGTTGGTTGGTTGATAGGTGTTTAGAATAAATGTAGTTTATAATTTATGCTTACAGCCTACTTTTCTACTCTCCATTTGTTTCCCTATTAAACTAATTGCTGTAAAACTCTTATCTCAGGGGTCTTCTGGAAAATCCAAACATGTTCTTAGGGAAGTGGGGAAGGTTTAGACATTAAATGCTTTTCTTCATAATATGGAAGGAGGAAGAGGAGAGATAGCTGTTAAAATGCTATCACAGTATCTTGCATTCTTAATAAATAAAAATAAAACACTATTGTTTGGCACAATACCTTAGCAAAGAGCACAGACTCTGCTTAGTGGAAGTAGGTATGTAAAATACTATGTAGCTTGTGAATTTTGAAGGTGATGTGGAAGGAAGGCATTTCCATTTTCAGGAAGAAATGTTGCATGCACCATAAGAGATGAGCAACCGTGATTCACCGTCCTTTAATTTTTTTTTTCTGCTACATTGGCTTAAAATAAAAGCACATCTTATCTGAATTTTTTTTATTTTCTGTCTCTCACAAGAACAGGCTTGGACACTGTAAGAGACCAGACAGAATTATGCTCATAGGAATACAGTTCTAGCCTGCGGTATACAGCATTAAATCATAACCTTCTATCTATAGTGGGTACTCTTAAAACTTACTTAAAATAGATGATAACTGTCTTACTTTCTTCTCCTGCTGCCATGACAAAAGCAACTTAGGAGAGAAAGGTTTTATGTGGCTCAAAATTTTAGGTCACAGTCCACCACTTCAGGGAAGTCAAGGGACAACAGCTTGTCACATCCACACTGTGACTGTGGTTACATCCACAGTCAAGAATCAGGAGACAAGGAGTGCATACCTGCTGGTGCCCATGCCATTCCCTTTTTCCATTCAGTCCATGAAATGGTACTGTCCACATCATGGTTGGTCCCCCACCTCAGCTGGCCCCAGTAGTAAAATCCCTCACAGCATGTCTCAGGCCAAGCTAGCCTAGGCAATTCTTCATTGAGATTGCTTTTCCAGGTTATTCTAGATTGTGTCGTGTTGACAATCAAAACTCCCCACTGTAATCACTGTCCCAGACATGATTTGAAGGTAAGAAATTAGTATAGGAGAGAGACAATATAAAATAATATAATTCACTTGATAGGTGAACAAGAGCCAAGAAGACAATAGGGAATCAGTTGGGCAAATTTAGGAAGCATCTGTTTCTCCTAGGGCTAGGGGAAAAAAAACCTGAAAGGAAACCCATGTTTAAAAAAAAAAAGCAAAAAACCCATGCATGGTGACATGCACTTCTAATCCCAGCATTGGGAGACAAATGCAAACAGATCCCTGAAAGGAGTCTGGTCGCAGACTTCTATAGCCTACTTGGTGAGTTCCAGGCCATTGAGAGATTCTCTCTGAAAAAAGAATAAATGAATGAATGAATGAAGTTGGCTAACACATAAGGAACACAGACTAATGTCCTCTGGCCTCCACACATGCATATACACATATGCACATGAATCCATACATACACCAACATGTGCACATATACACCAGAATGACCTGGAACCTTAAAAGAGAAGCAGCACATAAATTGAACATAGACCTCTGGGAATATGTAAAGGAACCAGCCAACCTGGTTTCTCTGGGACACAGACTTAATATGTTCAAATCAGCAGTGTCCCAGGTCAACTTGAGAATTTGGTCCTCTTATGAGGGGAGTGACACTTGGCTGCTGGGTAACATCTCAGATACTGAGGGAGGGGCCTGTGAATCTTCAATGCATCCTCCCACCGAGGTGCCCCACCAACTGCCATGGGTCCCGCTGAGCTTGTAAACTCGTCAGGTTCCAGGAGTAAAATGGGATTACTGACCTAATCCTATCGGGAAGTTTCTCAATATAGATAGCTTTGCTGGAAATAGCCCTTCATTCTCTCTCATCTCTTTCTTGTACCTGCAAGTGTTAAGAAGCCAAACTAGCCATCCCAGTTCACATAAGAACTGTCTTACAGCTCAGTATGCTAGCTCTGCATGGATGTGTAGCTATCCCACACTGTGGCTGTTGGATCTGTATTTCCCAAATACTCTAGAAATACTTCAGCCAACAAATGAACTCAGCCCAATCAGTGAGAGCCATCACAGAAGTCACCTCTATCTGTCCAAGTCTCCACACCTCATGTGCCAGCCACCTAATTTCCTGAGAAGCTAGTGAGAGGTCTAATAATCAGACAAAAAAATAAAAAAAGCTGGGATCCTTGATTTGTTCCTTCAAAGCACTTTTAAAATCACAACGTGTTGCAAACCTTTATCAACTTTCATCTTCAAAGTAACCCCAAATTAGACTTTATTGGAAAGACAACATTATTTCTGGATTGTTTCATGTTCTCAGCCTCTTGTTCCTCTCACATTATTCATAATTTCTCAGGGGGCCATAGATATAAGCTCAGAATTACAAAATAGGTCACTGGCATGCTCAGGCTTGGTGCTTTTCTTATTTTGAAGGTAAACAATCAGAAACTTTTGAGTAGGTCACATTTCCAGAAAGTGCTGTGGCCCAGAGTATCCAAAGTGTTACAGATGGCTGGCCATGCCCAGACTGTGCTGAGGTAATACATAGAACATGACCATCACTCTATTTTCATTTACAATTTTGGTTAATGGGTTATTCTCTGGATGCGCACAAAATGAGGAACAAAAACAAACATCTCTCAATTTGAAAACCCTGGAGAAGCAAATGAACATTAAATGTTCTTAAAGACTATTCCTCCATCCTTCACTTCCGGGCAACAGTTTTCCATTTCCTCACTAGAGAACCCTTCTGGCTTTCTACACTTGAACTTTACTTGTAACACTCACCACCCCTAGCTGGTCCCTAAAGCATTTGAAGTCTAGACCATAACATCAAGGTAAAAAACCAGAAGACTTGTTCTTCCTAATTTAACTTCTTGCCACTCTACTCCATTGGCAGTATGAAGAATTTTTAGTGGGATACTTCCTGCCCTCCTGGCTTGTAGCTAAGGTGGCTGCCTTCTTCCCTTAAGTCTTCCCTTAAGATTTTCTGGGCAGTGGTGGTGCACACCTTTAATCCCAGTGCTCGGGAGACCGAGGAAGGCAGATCTCTGAGTTTGAGGCCATCCTGGTCTATGGAGTAAGTTCAAGGACAGCTACACAGTGAAACACTGTCAAAAAAAAAAAAAAAGAATTGACTGTCAATCATTTCCTGCTTCACCCCTGAAACCTCTGATCACCTGACTGTACCATACTCTTTATATTTGTCACCTCATTTGCCCCATACCAACCTTTGAGAACACAACTGGTCTACTTAAGAATATAAACAGGCATGTTGGCAAACAATTACAATACCATATGCTAGGAAAGCTGAGCAAAGCAGAAGTCCTGGGGCTTGCTGACCAGCTAGCCTGGCCTGTGAGAGATAGCTCAGAGAGCTCTAGGCCAATGAGATATCCTGTCCCCAGAATGAAGTAGATAATGTATGGGTGGCATGGTCACGTCCCAAACAACTGTTTCTATTTAGCTGTCTTTCTCCACTGTGGAAGAACTGATTTTTTTTTTTTAGGTTAAATCTCACTTCCTTCAAAAATCCCAGCCTCCTATATTGTCTATTTTAAAGTTTCATTTATTCTTCCCTAATTTCATACACACATGTATAACGTTCTTTGACCGGCACCCTCCTCATTATCATTTTATTCCCGTCCCCTCCTCTTGCCTGTGCCCTCTGACTTTCATATCTTTTTTTTTCTGTGTGTGACCCATTACATTTAATTAAGGTTGCCTGCATGAGTGGGAGGTGATTTACTCTCCCTCCCCAGCAATCGTGCAATGCCTACAGCTCTTCAGGAAAGGGTCGGGACTTATAAGCCTCTCCTTCATCCATGACCAAAAATGGATGGGCCCAACATCTTGCAGGTCCTTGTGTGGGTGGCGGTGGCTGCTGCGAGTTCATGAATATGACAGCCACATCATGTCCAGAAGACAGCATTCCTTCCCATCCCAAGCTTTTGCGTGCTTTCTGCCCTCCCTCCCGTGATGTTCCCTGAGCCGTGGAGGTGGCTGCACAGATGTCCCCTGGAAGAGTAAGCACTCACAGTCACCTATCCTCAGGATGATGAGCAGTTATGAATCCATTCATCAACCACCTAACGCATCAGATGCTTCTGGTTTGCAATGAACTGTGGGTATAAATACAACCCTTACATGGCAGCTTAACACCATGTCCCTGAGGCAAAATAACAGTAGTAGGTCCCTTCTGGGGGAAGCACATTTACAATGCCAGGTATGGAGTCCTCCTGTGGAGTGGGTCTAAAATCTAATCATGTTAGTGCATGGTTTATGCTCATCAATTAGATTGTGATGTCCCAGAAAACAAAGGCATTACCTGTCTCAGGCTTTCACAGACTTCACAGTGTGAGGCACCATGCTTAGAATGCAGAAGAGGCTTCACAGTAGTAGCAACATCTAATTTCTTAAAGACTTATTTTAAGGAGTGGACCTTGTGCTAGTTTGGGATCTTTACCTGGTGAAATCATTTACTCCTTATGACGACCCTATAACTTAGCTACTGTCAAGATTGTATTTTGCAGAGGAGAATGTTGACACCCAGACACACAAAGATGGTAAGAGGCCAAGATTGAAGTCTATGAATTCTGCCTCCAGCTAGCAACCCCCATACCTATGGGCCATAATGAAAGCAAAGACTTGAAAGCAGCAATGAGATGCAAAGCTTGCAACTTACTTGCCTTGGATTATAAGTCAAAAAGTAAATGTGTCCGTTGGTCTTTGGGGCTGTCTCTGGCAAGCACTATGATGTCTGTATTTTGATCATTTCCCCTCAATGGGGCTGTGGTGCCTGGCTTCAATGGGAGAGGAAGTGCTCAGACCTGGTACTGTGCTAGGGTGGAAGAGTCGGGGGAGGGAGGGGGCTTTGAGGGCTGAGAGCGTCCTCTTGCTCTGGGGCCCAACTTGGCAGCTCCACTAGGGTAAAGTGTCCCACTAACAGATAACAAAGTCCATGACTGGTACCGCCCCATCCCTACCTGTTAAGGGATCTGTATGAGGACCAACTTGCCTATGCCTATATTTGTATAGGGGTGTCTAGCTTTTTTTTTCTTGTTATTTTGTTTAGTGTTTCAGGCTCTGTAAGCCTCTAGGAGGCTAGATTAGTTGTTTCTGTTGATCTTCATGTGTTGATCTTGACCCTTACAGGTCTCTCTAGTCCTCCTCCCTCTCTTATGTAGGGCTCCCAAAGCTCCTCCTAATGTTTGACTGTGTGTCTCGGTATCTGTTTTGATCTGCTCCTGGGTAGAATTTCTCACATGACAGTTGTGCTTGGTTCCAATTCCTTTGGGTCTGTGGGTTGTAAGATAGTTATCCTGTATTATATGGCTGAAATCCAGCCATAAGTGAATACATGCCAGGTGGTGAATGTGATTTTTAAGCGAAACATTTTATAAGATTATTAATTATCAAGGATGGTGAGATAGCCTAGTGGATACAAAGCCATTGCCACTCAAGCTTGATGATATAAGTTCAATTCATGGGACCCACAACACCAGATGCAAGGTACACATCTGTAATACCAGTTACTACGTGAGGTGAGCATGGGAGAATCACCTGTAAGCTCTATAAAAGAAGAGACTCAACTTCTACAAAGTGGAAACAAAGAACCAACTACCACCAAGTTGTCCTGGGACCCCCGCATCTGTGTCATAGCACATGTGCACATACATAAACACGCATGTTCAGACACATGCGCATAACACAAAAATTAATATTCAATGTCCCCATTAAACATTTCCTGTCCCTCCTAGCCTCTTGATGTTAGTACACGTGAATGCAGAGTAAATAACAGTAAATTTTAAAATACTGGCTAGGCATATTCTTTTTGGAGATTTCGAATTTAATCGTGTTTCTTTCTTTTTCATCAAGTAAAAATATCTTTAAGCAGAGCAAAACTGGAGATAGAATACACTTGTGCTAGGTCTGAGCTGTGACCTAAGCTGCTACAAACGAAGTACTCTCGTTTCTCATGTCCTCAAATCACACTAAAGAATGCTGGTCCTAAATCCTTTCAAGTATTCAGAAACACATAACAATGGCATTTACTTATGCTTCACATGGTTCCTAGAATGTTCTGTGTGAACAATGTACACTGTTTTCAGCTACAAGTAGAGTTTCAGCAAGTGCTTGGGAAATTCTCACATTTTCATTTATTTTTGACAGATCTCAAGGACTGAGGTCACGTAAAGACTTCTAACAGGACAACAGTACCTGCCTCATGGGTTTGTTTTTAGGACTTAAAAAGATGATATATGGAAGTATTTAAATGAATGTAAAGCATATGTGCTTCAAAGATAACTTATGGTGCACAACCTGCCCACCTCACCTCAGTTGGTGTTGTTTTGACATATCATGATACAAAGTTTCTGTGTGTCTCCCTCTGCAATTTAAAAAAAAAAAAAAAAGGCCTACTTTTGTTATAGTCTCACATATGTGATTTCAAAGAAGGGGCTAATTTTCTCAATATCTATGAAAGGTGATGTGTAGTCCCTTCTCACCACACAAATCTGCCTCCGTGCATTATCTAAAGAGTTGTTCCATACCTGGGCCCAAAGACTTCCAGACAGAGTTGTGGTAGCCAAACATTTAGTGCGAAGGGGTGAAATGAAGTGGACAAATTTCCAAGTGGTGTAAATAAGGATACTCAGTGGTACTGATAAAATTAGGAAAGCTCAGCTGTAGAACTCACACACGCACGGACTTTTTTCACAAAGGATTCCCAAGCATGGGCAGGAGTGGCTGGCCATAGAGGCAGACCTAGGACCTGTGATCTAGTGGGCAAAATATGCCTTTTCATACTATTTAAATTGTTTTTGCCATGTTAAAATGTCACACTTTCAATTTAAAAGATGGCTCAGCCTAGCTAACTGTCCTTTGAGAGACCCCACCCAGCAGCAGAACAAAACAGATGCTGAGACCCACAACCAAACATTAGCTGGATATCTGGGAATCTTGTGGAAGAGTTGGGGGAAGATCGAGGAACCTGAAGGGGACAAGAACTCCACAAGAAGACCAACAGAGTCATCTAACCTGGACCTATGGGGGATCACAGAGACTAAACCAGCAATCTAAGACCATGCATGAACTGGACCTAGACCCTCCTACAATTACAAAGCTGATGGGCAGCTTGGTCTTCATGTGGGTCCCCTAGCAATTAGAGTGGAGACTGTCCCTGACATGGACTCTATTGCCTGTTGCTGGATCACTGTACCCTAGTTGGGCTGCCTTGTCTGTCCTCAGTGGAAGAGGATGTGCTTAGTCCTGATGCAACTGGAAGAGCGAGGAACAGATGAAATGGCAGTGAGGAGCTCCCTTCTATGAGAAGAAGGGGAGGAAATGGGGGGAAGGTGGGAGTGTGGGACTTGAAGGAGAGGAGGGGGGCTGTGATCAGAATGTAAAGTGAATAAACAAATTAAAGAGAAAAAAAAGAAAAGAATAATTATGATGAAATGTACGTAACAAAAAAAAAAAAAAGGCTCAGTAAATACAGCTCTTGCCAGGCAGGCATGAGAATCTAAGTTTGGGTCCCAAGAACATCTGGAGATTAACATCTGATCTATTATCCCTGGATTCCTATGTAGCAGTGGGACCAGAAGTACATGGGCCACATAGCATGGTATATGCAGCAGCAAACTGAAAAGACCCTGTGGGAAGAAGGGACTGACATTTAAGGCTGTCCCCTGACCACTACACATGTGGTGTGCACTCACATGTACACAAACTTATATACACACACGTCCAACACACAATGAACAAATAACCTAGACAGTAATTTCTTGCATATTAACAATACATCCTCGACAATGCAACACTTAAGGAAAGTGCTCACATTTTGAAACATAAGCGTGTCACAGAGCTTAAGTCTCTAATTATACAAGAATGAATTATTAAATTAAAAAGGTAATTAGACATTTAAAATGTAACGAACAAAACAAACTATGGATTCTATTTTTTAGGGATATGATTCAGGCATTGGTTTTTATGGGTTTAATGTCCTTGAGGAATATCAGATGTCCTCAAGATTTAAATTTTGATTTAAATAAAAAATGTACAAAGTAACTTTTGTACTTTGACTATTCCCCCTTGACACTGTATCTAAAGAGGATCAAAAGTATGTGTTATTCCACTAAGGTTAGCCATAATTTATGCTGAATAAATTATCTGCAGTTTGGCTTCTTTCAGCCAGAGGCACAAGAAGGAGTTATGCAAGGTAAAGGGCTGTGTACACACTAGTAGGCATGTATCAGCATGCCGGGACCAAACCACGAAAGGGCTGTGAAATCTGAGCCCAATCCTGAGTACCATTAGTTTGTTTTAAAATTAAGTCACAGGCTTGGCTATAAGCAAATTCACCTACCTAAGTGCCATGCCACTCACTCATCTTGTTGAACCTATCCCTCACCTTTGTCCAGTGTAGAGAAAAATAAAATAAAACATGCTGTAGAAATAAAGTGAAGCATGAATGCACCAGTTACAAGTAGATACATGTAAGTCAGGGGGACATGTCCCAAAAGACATTGCTGAGATGGTGACAACATATAATAATTCTTGGGGCAGGATGTGGCTCAGTGAGTAGAAGTGTACCCTGACAATCTGGCTATAAACCTGAGAACCCACATAAAAAACTGGATGTGGCTGCATGCATCAGCAATCCCAGCACCTTTATGGCAAGATGGGAGGCAGAGACAGGAAAATTGCCAGGAAGCTCATAGACCTGCTAGCCTGGAGTAAGAAGAGTAGCAGAAGCAAGGAGAGACACTGTCACAAAAATAAAGCAGAATAAAAGAACCAGCTCTCGAAAGTTGTCCCTTTGATCTCCAGTGATACACACTGTGACATGCAAATGCTGGCATGTGTGTGCACATAAATACACACTAAACGATAAAATAACATTTAATTTAAAAATAAAGATGCATCATTAATTCTCTAAACCAGAATGGATTCCAAGTCTAAGAGATGCTTAGAAATGTTTAGCCAAAACATGCCTGGAAGTGGTAGGACTGTTCTAGAAGGGTGGACCCTGAAAATCTCTTTTCTGAAGCTGCAGCCTTAAGGGAACTGAGGAAAGAGAAGGTAGATGGAAGATAGAGAAAAAGATAGCAGAGAGATGGCTCCCTCTCACAGGCTTTGCCATTTAAGAGAGGGACCAGGCCATTTGCTCCATTTCCTGGTTGAGTCAAATACAGACCCTATTAGGAACACAGGACCGACGCAATGGTATGTTCAGTCACCTTACAAGTCAATGCCTAGACACTTTACACACAGGGGATCATTATTCTAGCATCTCATCAGTGAACTTTCCAGAAAGGCTAATTAGAGGATCCATTAAAATGTTTACCAGAAAGTTAGAGCTTATCACATGGTCTTGTTCGCATTTGAAGAATCTGAGAGATTTTTGCCTGTTTGACTGCCGCATCCAGCTCTGTTTCTTTTCCTGTGATCATTCAAATGAATAAAATTAATTAGAGATTTGTATTTTCTTTTTATCATAATTTAAGTGTCGCATTATTTTTGCTCTTCCCTAATACTGTCTGATAGCAACCTGACATGGTAATCTAGAAGAATCAGAAGTGGACAAATGCTGCTGGGAGACTCCTCTCTCCAAAGAGAATAGCCACAGTCAATCCTTTGCTGGAAAATTATTTCAGAAGTAAAGCCCATTTGATTTCTTCATATCAGATGTTTTAATAGGACAGTGTAAGGTCTTTCAATAGCCTTTGTTTGGCAATCTCCAAATTTGGGTGAACACAATTCACAAGCACAGAATAATACCGATAACCTAAGACATGGGAGAGAGAAATATTAGACTTTCTCTTTGTGTTGTATTTTTACTTCCTTTCTTTCTGGTTCATTCTTTATGTTTTGCAGTAAATAAATAAAACAGGAAAACATAACTATCTGTTATAGGTTGTTGGTAAGAGAAAAAAAATAATCTTAAATCAGAAATGTGGGCTTGAAACGGTGATGGAAAACACGTAAGCAATGCTTACCTGGGAAATCATAGCCTCTACCTGAGATAGCCTAGGCTGGACTGACAAGTCATCCTAAACCATCGTGGAAGCCACAGTATGTTCACTGACCTCTTCAAATAGCTCAAGGAATAGACTTGTTCAGAAAGAGACTAGGGACATTGACCCCTACAAAGGTTGACAGTCCTCTGTACGTTAGCCTTGCTTGTCTCACCAGAAACCTAAAGGCGTGACCCAGAGAAGTTCCTGAAGAGGCCCAGAAAGTTCTTTCCCCTAAACCAGGAAAGCTACAAAAAAAATAAATAAAGTTACAAATTAGCCTGTAAGTTGAATTAACTGTGCAGATCAGCAAACAAGCCTTCCTTTCTTCCCTAACACTAATGTTGAAATCTAAACCAACTTTCCATGATAGTTAATTAATTTAAATCTTTTTGGGACATGTAATTTCCACAGAAAATAAATAAGAAAGAAAGAAAAACGTAGTTAGAGATTTTTTTTTCTTCCCATCCCAAATAGCTCCAAGTCAAGAATCTACCAAAACTCTGACCTACGGATGTCACTGTATTTATTACACTCTTTATCTGGCTTCAGCTGGCTGGGGAACAGGAAGCTGGGGCATGATTGGAATGCAATGCCATGAATGTATGACGTTCACAATCACTGCAGTTTTCCCAGAAACCAGCTCAGAACTGGCACAGTAGCCAGCTGAGTTCACACTTCTGGATGACAACACTGTCACTCCAAAGGCTGAAGCCTATGTCTTCCTCTTGGCAAACTGTGATAGCGAGCAACCAGAAATGGAGAAGTCAGACGAATCAAATTAACGTGTCTGGGAGTCCATTTCCTTACTCATTCCTGTGACACATTTATAAGCCTGGGTCTGGATCCAGGCCTGAGTCAGGCACAAAGGACACAAAAATGAATTCACTTCTGGCCTCCTGGGATCAACAATGAAGGCTGTATTCAATACGCAGCTGCGTGCCATCAACATGGATAGGCCATCCATCCTCTGCACACTGAAATCTCAGAGTCAAGAATTCAACAGCCAGGGGCTGCTTCCTGGAGGGTGTGTTTCCTGGACTGGTCAAACTCCTGAGCATTTTACTCTGGGAAGAAGAATAAGAAGGGAAGTACCCAAAAGGCAGGCAAGGTATCTTCAATGCACCATTTAAAACAGAGCAGATAAGCCACAATCCTGATGGGTGTTAATTCAGGATGGTGGGACAGTTCATGCTTAACTTACTGTTTTTGTGCCAGTCTTCATTTTCTTGGTGTTGTGATTTGAATTTGAAATATCACTTGCCTTAGTTACTTTTCCTATTGCTGCAACAGAGTACCCAACAAAGGGGTTTGATGCCTGAGAATATTCATATCATTCCAAGTGTGTTCATTCTCTCCCCACACTCTGTCTCTGTCAATTTGTTTGAGGATTAAGATGTGAACTCTCAGTTGGGCCTTTGTTCATCATGGACTCTAATCCCCTGAAACCATAATCCCACTTAAGTGCATTTTTTTTTTTATAAGTTGCAAGAGCCAAGCCTACACCAGTATGATGGGCTGCAATCTTAAACCATGAATGAACTAAAATGAAATCTACCTTTGCTTGTGTTGCTTTTTTTGGCAGATATTGGCAATGAGAAGGGTAACTAATACAGTTAGATGTAAGGAATGTAGGGCATATTACTCAGGGTTTCTATTGTTGCAATAAAACACCATGACCAAGGCATCAAAGACCATTCCCAATGACACATCTTCTATGTCAACAGAAGAGCCAACAATCCTGGAGAAAGGCACTGTGAGAAAAGACAGAGGCAGAGAGAATAACTGGGCAATAGGAACAGGCAAATGTGTCTTGCTTGCCTTGGGAGACTAAAATACAGATCAAGTGATATAAAAATATTTTGCTCATTTTATTAAGTACTGGGGCAGTCTATCACAGTTATTTTCTAACATGATCTGAAATCAAGTTACTAAGAGACAAGCAACATTTGCTTATCCTAATATAAGGAGATAGATAGGTGGTCTTCAAAAACCTCAAGAGATCTGAAGAATATGGCATTCAAAGATGTTTTCTTAACTTAATAATTTTTTGATATTGAGACATGTCAGCTCAGTACAGCACTCCCTATTCTACTCCAAGTAGATGAGCATCGAAGAACTCCTATTGGAGATGATTGAATTAGTGGCAAGCCTGTCACTTGGCAAGAAAAATCCCTTGCTTCAACTGTTGACAGAATGCTGTCCAAAAAGGACAAAACTTGGAAGCAGGTAAGTCGACAGCCTAGCTCTGTCAAGACGGGGTAAGCAAGTCCTTCATAATTCCTGCATTACAATCAATGTCTGTCAGATAAACAGGGCCAAATGGCTGAAGATTGATGCTGTAATATATGGAGAGAAAATGGGAACTGTCTAAGCAGCCACTGGTATGTCATTTCTTAGTTTTGGAAGCTGCTGGCCCTGCACTTCCTGTATAATCAGATATATTTATCCCTCTCAGGTCTCTGAGGTGGTTGAAGACTAGATAGCTAGAGTCTCATAGTTAAATTTTGAGTTGTTTAGCAATTAAGAGGATGTTCTGGATCTAAGAAGATGTTTTTAAAATTGTGATGCAAGTTAGGATGGAAGCTGAGTTGGATATAGAACTTTAAACTCATGGAGATGGTTGGATAGTAGAATGTTAAAGTCAGTTGCCAAATACGTATGGACTGGACATTGGGAATGTATGCTAAGTTTTATAATTCTCATAGTTGAGGCCTAATTATTTCTGTTGTTTTGTATTGTATTTGTTGTTATAAGAGAAAGAGCCCATTTGTTGGACTGAAAGGGGGAACTGTTGGGTGGAAAAGATATACCTTAAACTTAAAAAAAAAAAAGGAAGGGGATGGAGGGGTTGAGGGGGAAGAGGGTGGGAGGGAGGGACCAGAGGGGGGAATAGGGAGGGGATTGTGATTGAGATGTAAGTTGAATAAATAAAAAATAGTAATAATAAAATATTTTGCAAAGCACACAGATAGCTCTGCCACTCAGGTTTTTCCCCCTATCCAGTATAAGATTATATTTTACTTCCTTATTTAAATTCATCACTTATATTTATTACATAATTATGGCCATGTCTATGCATGTCAAATTACTTTCTGCCATCAGTTTGGGAAACATGGGTGTGATCAGTGTTGCAGCTTGCCCTGAGCAGTCAGTAACCGAAAGGGAAACTTTAGAGAACCAATGAGCCACCAGACATCAAATTCTACATCAATGAATAATTCCTGGTGAGCATGTTTTTATGTCAGTCGTGTTACAAAAGACCCCGGTGACTCCTGACAATGACAGAACCTTTCTGAATACTGAAAGTAGTCCCTCGTCTCTTAATCTTCACATTCTCTACACTATCAGCTATTAATGGAAAATTGATTTTGTTAGTTCTGATGTGTCGTCTATCTTATCTACAGAGCCGCCGAAGGGGAATCCCCAGGGATACAGATGGAGGTAACCATCCTTTACGCATTTTTGTATATGATTTTGAAAGCTGCCTAAGAAAGCAAAAAAAAAAAAAAATTACATGAAAAAGAAATTTGTATCCTGCAGAGTAAAACTCACTACCTGGAAATTTCACCACAGGCATCTGGAATTGACAGAAACTAGACCAGTTTCATAATATCACTTCACAAACTCTCAGTGAAAAGCCATTCTGAAAGTCTAGCTTTTCACCCCACGATGATTGCAGAAATGACAGGACTCAAGGGGCCTTGAAAGGCCATCTCCTTCAGCTTCCTGCCCCAGATACAAGAAAAATGATTGCATGTGATAGAATCTTTTGCTTTTCTTAATATGTAGAAATATTTAAGTTTCCTTAATTATACACTCTGTCCAATTGGTCTTATATTCAAAGAAATTTTAATGGACTGTTTTATCATTGTTCAGCTGTCTGTAAAGATGGGTTGAGTATACGTATTGTAGAAATATCGTTCTACAGACTCGAAATTAGTTACTGGTCTCCAACCAGTGAAACTAAAATGCTTAATAAATCTAAAATGACCTGGAATGATGATCTGATATTTTTTAAGTGAACAAGTCAAAATTCAGGTGAAATTCAGACTTTGAATAATTGGTAGAGCTCCAAAGTCTCTCTACTGAAACCTTTTCCCAACTAGATGAACTTCAAGGATCTTCAAGCATCCAGGGGCATGGGAGATGGGGAGGCAAAGCCCAATGTGGAATACAGTACTAACCCGACAGGGCCATACACTCAATAAGGGAAAATCAAAATGTAAGCCTTATCTCCCCAGAAGACCACAAAAAACGTTCATGCATAAAATACTAGAGATGAAAATTATCCCATGAGAATTGATAACTACAAAATATACTGTTTATGTGAGCTTGCCTTTCTAAGCAAGTGGCATTCTGGACACTAAGACATTTAAAGATCTAGATTGTCCATACCAGACCCCAACATTTGATTAAAACCAAAATTAAGGTTCAATGAAGGAGCACCAAACTCCACATGGATCTGAAAAGGTTCCCAAGGATGTGGAGACAGGACACACAGACCACAAAGAAGCTATGAAACACTCAAGGATTTGGGGTACCTTAAGTACTGGATTGAGAGTCTAGGAAATAACATAAGAAGGAACGAAGCATCACAAATTACTCAGAACTTGATGTCTGATAAAAACATTGTGTGACTATTTTAAAGGAGAAATGGGTTTTTCTACTAATAAGTTACAGGAATGTACAGATTGAAAAATGAACGGAGTGCTTGTCATCAGAGTGGTTGGCTGTGTCTTTATCAAGTTTCACACTATCCATTCATACACTTTCTAACTTACCACTCTATAACTCCTCCAGGACACAGATGGAACCCTGGGGTCATTTTCCTCCAAGAGGATTAAGCTCTTGATGAAATTAGATAGGTGTTAGCAATTTCTATATTTTCCATTGCCTTGGTTTCCCACATACCTGTTTCAATTTCTTCAATATTTCACCATATCTAACTCACACATATTAGTGTTTCATTGGTTTTTGTTTTCTTTTGTTTGGGGTGGTGGTGGTGGTTGTTGTTGTTGTTTTGAGTCAGGGTTTCTCTGTGAAGCTCTGGCTGTAGTGAAGCTCACTATATAACAAAAATCATACTTACCATTTATTGGTTAAGCCTTGTGACAAGGCCTGAGGTAAACATATCTCAGATGTTATTTGATTCAACTGCACTTTTATGGCAATGCTGGGATGAGCCTATGATTAGTCACATTAACAGATGGCAGAATAACGGCTCAACTGGGCTCAGGGATCTCATGACAATCATCCCACTAGCTAAGAAGTGGTCCAACAGTCCCATCTAATCCTCACTCAAGCCACCTTCGCTGTCCCATTCTGCTCCTCATTAAAGTATAATATCAAGAGGATGGCAGTGGCAGGACTACCTAGACACAGAGATTGCATAGAGGGATCTAAATGTGGGAAGCTTGCATGAGCCAAAATATGGGACAAACAAGATCATCTGAGCAGAGATTAAATGTTATTGCATGATTACCTGCATTTGGCATTTCAGAGTTGATGACAGATCTTCAGATTTCATAATTAGTATGTACTGTACACAGCCATTTCAAAAGTACTTTTGGACACATTGCCTTGTGTGAGAATCTAATCAGAATGATGAAAAGACAGCTGTACATGAGTAAGGTGCTTTTAAAGCCCTAATAGTTTTAAAGGCATATTTTATTGTGAAATTATAATGTATTTTAATCCTATTCTTAAATAACATATCCTGCTAAAAGTAAAGTCAAACGCATACTGAAGAACTTGGTAATATAAGTATCCCCTGCTGTAAGTTTGGCTCAACATTATATTCCCCAGGAAAGCATTTGAACCTGGAAGTATCCTCTGAACAACATATTTTCATTCAAAAACATATTGTAGCATGAGCAGCTTTCACAGCACTGGCTGTTAGAATTACTGAATTTGGCTTTGTAGGAATGGCTTCTCCCATGGCTTCAATTTCTTCCGCATAGACAATTTGGGATCCAAATTGTGAAACAAAACAGAATTTTTCTCATGGCAAAGGATGCCATGCAATTTGATTTAACATATTTGGAAAGTTGTCTATACATGAATGTCTGTGCTTGCTGAGCATCACAGCAGATTTAAAGCTGAGCAAGAGATGGTTCCAAACACCATGGCACCTATACTTAAGGATACGGGGAGGATTGCACTGCCTCTGAAACATTGTGTTGGCATCTTCAGTGGTAGATAAATAAGTGAGATTTCTCTGCAACATATGCTGATACTGCATGCATTTGTTCACTCAGCCCTTGTTGGGATACTCTGTGATACAGCAGACAGGCTGACTGTTCTCCAGGAGCTGCTGGGTGGTCTCCTGGTTGACCTTGGCCTTGGACGTGGCTGTTGTGAGGAGTGATGAATGGAACCCATCTCATATGATATAGAGACAGGATTATTATCAGTTCAGCCACTTAGAATATGAGTGAAAATTCTGTAATTCCTTTCAAAATGTAAGGAAAGCCACTAGCTTCGATAGGTTCTCAATATTTTAATAATTAAGCATAAAATTGTAAGAATTGTAAAGTATGTGACAACACAATTATTACTGTCAAAAAAATTAATAGCAAAATTTAGTTGTTGCCTAATATCACATGATATTAAATGATGTACAATTTTCTTGAATAACACAAAAAATTAGAGGAAATAAACATTTGAAGTATCATACAAGGCAGATATGAACAACACAATACTGGATATTAATACAATATGATGTTATGGTTTTATATGTGTCCCTCAGAGTCCATTCTAAAATGTGAGCCCAAAGGTCTTATGAGAAAAGGCCTTTGGGAGGTTATGTAACCATGAGCAATTTACCCTCATGGATAAGAATTAGAAACATCTTGAAGCCCTGAGTTTGCCCCCCGAGTTTGCCCCCTTTCATCCTTTTTCCTTCTATTGCTTTTGGCTAGCAAGTACACTGTATTTATCTCTTCCAGAGGGTAGTAGCAAAAGGTGCCATCCTGGAAACAGACAGCGGCCTTCATCAGGGAGTCATGGAACTTGGAGAGCCTGCTTGAAGCAAGAATGGGGTTGAGGCATGTCCAAACCCTGGAAATCTCATCCTGAAATTGGCAAGTGAAGGACTGCTCCCTCCCTGTCCTGGGCCTGCATGCTCCAGCACACAGGGTCCTGAGGCTCCCTCCTGAGGAGGTCACTAGCCTGGCAGCCAGGTTAAACTTCCTTTCTCCCTATAAGGTAATGCCCAGCAGTTCCTGGAATTCTTCCTTATGCAAATGAGGCATCCTCAGGTCCCTTGCCCCATCCAATGATGTACACCCACCCTGATAGCCCCTACTCATCCCCTCCCCCAAAGGTTTAAATAGCCTTTGTTCCACCCCCCAATTAAATAAGCTGTCTCACAGAAACTGTCTCCTGAGAGGTCTGTTTCTCACCACGTTCAATGCTGCCTCAGGTCTCTTTTACTCCCAGCTGTTCCTGCCTCCCACTTCCTCCCCTCAGGACCCAGACACCATAGTCACTAGCTAACTTGTGCACTGCTGGGCAGGGAAATGGAGCCCAAATGCAACCAGGCACTGTGAGAAATAAATCAACTGTCTATAAATCAATCAGTCTGAGGCATTTCATCACAGGACCATGAATAGACTTACACATGCTAAGGATGCCTAGAGACAAGGAAGATTGAGAAATCAAGTAGAGGAGAGGGTGTATAAACTGGCTCTGGAAGCAGGAGAGGTTCTCAGGAGCAGAAGGGGAAACAATGGGTTTTCAATGGAGAACTCAGGTGGGCAACCTCTGGAACAGAGGGCATCTAAATTAAATATTACCCACCTGAAGTTTCCCAAGGAAATCAGAACTAGTTCTTAGACACTTGGTGACTTATCAGAAATTTATTCTCTCATAGTTCAGAACAGAAGTCCCAAGTTGAGATGTTGTTAGGTTGGTTCTCTCTTCCTAGAGAGAACTCTGAGGTAAGATCCAGTCCACACTTTTCTTCTAGCTTTTGGTGGCTACTGGGACAACTGTATCTCTTGACCTGAAACTATGTAATTCCAATTTCTCTTTTGTCTTTTTTTTCTCTTGTAGCTTTTTTTCTCCTCATCATTTATTTATTTATTCAAATTACATCCCAATCACAGCTCCCTCTTTCCTCAACTCACCCCCACCCCGTTCCACCCTCCCACCCTCTTCCCATCTCCCTCCTATCTTTCTCCTGGGGTGAGGGGAGCCCCAACATATCAACCTCCCTCATTTCATCAGTCACATGAGGGCTAAGAGCTTCCTCCTGCTCTGAGGTATCTGACATGGCAGCCCAGTTAGGGTAAGGTATCCCAATAAAAAGGAACAGAGTCCATGATTGAGACCCCCACCCACACACATTTGCTAAAGGATCTGTATAAAGACCCAGTTGTCTATCATCTATATACAAATAGCAGAGGCATAGGTCTAGTCTAAACTTTTTTTCTAGTTTTTTTGTTGTTGTTTTTGTTTTTGTTTTGTTTTGTTAGTGTTTTAGTCTCTGTAAGCTTCTAGGGGTGTAGGTTGATTGGTTTTGTTGATCTTCATATGCTGTTCTTGTCCCCTCTGGGTCTCTTTCTTCTATCTTTTTGTTTCCTCATGAACTAGAGATCATCGTGTCACATAAAATAAGTCAATCTTATTGCAGGGAAGTACTGCATATTTCCTCTTATATGTATGGAAAGAATATGAAGGTAAAGTAGGGACTACTAGAGACACAGAAGGAAAAGGGGGGGAGAAGTAAGAAAGGGGGCAGAAAGGTGAATATTATCAAACTGCATCATATGCTTACACAGAAATATGTCATAATAAAATTTCTCTGTAAAATTAAGGTATAATAAATTTTTAATTTTTATTCTTTAACATTTTCACATGAGTAGAAGGTTTTTTGAGCACACTCACCACCCCCATTGCCTTCTTTTACTCTCCTCTCTCTATTTTTCTCTCTCTCTCTTTCTGAATGCCTTCTTTTCCACAAGTAACCTTTAATAAGTCCTAATTCGTGTCTTTCATACCTTTTTTTTTTTATAGCCCAATGAGTTTAATTAAGGTTTTCATGAGCATGGAGGTTGAGGCTCCATACTCATACATGTTTTCTGGAATGTAGACAACATATCAGTGGCTATAACACTGAAAATAAATAAATTGCACCTCCCCAAACAGCTATTAATGCCAATAGCTCCTCAGCTAGGGATGAATCTTCAAAAGACTCCCCCATCCATGCTAGCATGTTGATAGGCTCAATTGTATTTAAGTCTTATGCAATTAATCACAGTCGGTCTGGGTTTATGAGTACAATGGCCATACCATGTCCTGAAGACAACATTTCTTAGCACTCCTCCCATCCTTTGGTTAAGTCTCATGGCCTCCTCACCTTTTGACTAGATTTACAATACCAGGCACGTGTTCCCTCCTGTTGAAGCAGGCCCAAAAACTAACCAAAGAGCAGAGGATTACACCTTCAACAACCATGCCACTATTATACCAGTGAGCACATCTTGCCTGGTAGGTTGGTAGTGAACCACACAGAGCCTACTCCCAAGCAAAACAATTGATAACTTTTCTCTCCTGGCAACCTATATGGTACCTTCCAGCAGTATGCATCTTTCATCTTCTCATGGCTTCTTTCTTATGCTCTTCTCTTGGTTTATTTTTGGATTCGTGATCCACCCCAGTATAAAACTATCATATTTTGAAACCCTTTTCTCTGAAAGTGTCATATTTCCAGACATGTTCTGTTGTGTAGGATGGATATTTTTGGAGGGTGAGGGCAACTCCTCAGATCCTTTACAGAATATCTCTTCCCAAATATGTATAATTTAACATACAAATGTTCCTTGAACTTATATTTGATTGAAGTAAATCAAAAAATGCCTGAGACAAATTCTTAAAGATGCTTTGATTAGCACATTTTCTTCTGAACTTAAATTTTGACTTCCAGACAGATTTTCAAGATCACAAGTAAGTTCACAGACCCACTTGCTGAGGGTGACCTGCCCAAATAAATCTTCCACCATATGTGAGAAGACACAGCTACTTAATATCACTGGACACACACACTCACCCAGAATTATATATGAGTACTATGCCCCTATACAACCCTACACCAAAAAGAAAAAAGATTTCTGTATTTGAAAAGTGCTCTGCAAACTTCTGAACAAATGACATGTTTCAGAAGTGCTACAAAAATTGGAGAACATTGGGTTGGAGAGACAGCTTGGTCAGTAAAGGGCTTACCAAACAAACATGTGCACCTGAGTTAGGATCCTCACTATCCAGGTTAAAAAATGGGGTGGACAACCAGAGAGCACGCATGGGACAGATCCAGGCTCTCTGCAAATATGTAACAGATGTGCAGCTTCATCTTCATGTGGGATCCCTAACAGCAAGAGCAGGGGCTGTCTCTGACTCTGTTGCCTGACTTTGGATCCCTTTCTCCTAGCTGGGCTGCCTTGTCTTAACCACTGAGACATCTCCCCAGCCCGTACCGCCTTGTCTAACCTCAACAGAAGATACATGTGCCTAGTCCTGATGCAACTTGATATGTCAAGAAAGGTTGATATCCATGGGAGGCCTCCCCTTTTCTGAGGAGAAAGGGAAGGTGGATGGGAGGAGGAGAGGAGAGAGGGAAAGCTGTGATCAGGATGTAAAGTAAATAAATAATTAATGGAAAAATGGGGTGGATGAGTACATCTGTAACCTTAGGAGGAAGGGAGTGAAGACAGTCAGAACTTCAGAAGCTCACTGGCCATGCAGCCTCCCCAAATTAACAAGCTCCAGTTTAAATAAAAGACGCTGCCTCAAAAACTAATATGGAAGTAATAGAGGACAACACCCAACATCAACCTCTGGTCTCACATGGTCATACACATACATGCACACCTGTATGCCCCTGTACACACATGTGCCTATACACACAAACGCCACACAAAAAATAGGGGCAAAAAATGTAGTCTAAACTAATTCAGATTTTTTTCCTTTATGCACAAAAAGAATATTGAATCTGAACCTCAAGAATGGATTTTGTAGGACATATTTCATAATTACCTTAATTGTAGAAAACATGTTTTACTGGATCAGAGGTGCAATTTGATGCTCTTTGGGTAGTGTAGAAAGAACTCTGTAATTGTACGAAATGATGGACAGGCTTTCAGGCTCCTGCACTTGCTTTTTTGATTTTGTGATTTAAGTGTGAAATTGATCTGAAGCCTGTATGGGTCTCCTATCGAGTTCTGCTCAAATGTAAGCAATACCATTTCATTTGCACTAATCCAATACAAAACATCCTTCTGGTGTCCAAAACCGCAACACATCTCCTATCACAGAGAGTCCCATTTATGCCATGCCATAATCACAGCAGTCCTAAACTAATTTAACACCCTGAAGAAGTTAATTAACATCATTAAAAAGTGCATCCAGTCAAGTGTAACATGTGACCCAAATAAATAATAGAATGAACTTTGCTACTCCAGCAGTGACACATTCCAAGGCCGTCTTCTTTCATCACACCTGGTCAACAATTGTTGGCAACACCTGACACCGACATTAGATGATTCCCTCGAAGGTGTAAAGCTACACAGCAGCCTAAAAAACAGCTTAAGTTTCATGGCTGACATTGATTTATATGTCCTCTAAAGAGATGGTGCATGAAATGATCAGAACAGTCAATAAGGCAGGCAAAATGTATGGGCTTGAGATAAGGGAGCAGAAAACAAAATCAATGCCTTCCAGCTATTAACAGCAGGCAGCAAGCTCATAATAGATAGTATTAAACTTGAACAGGTTGCATCATTCAAATACCTCAGAGAAGTCATCACTATGGCGGTAATTGCAGAATAGCATTCACATACATGAGTATAAATGGCTGTAGCATGGTCACTGAAGGCATTTACCAGGCAAAAGCTACTAGGTGAACTGTTTAGGGTGCATTCTTATCGCAAAAATAATTTAAAGGTCACTAAGCATACTAATAAGGATCATTAGGTAAATAAAACTAAGATAATGAAGAAAATCAATACATGGCTATAAACCTCCACACACAAAACAGATGCAAAAAGGGCAAAGCAATCAGATGCACATGAATGGGTTTTTTTTCTCCCTTTAAGGAATGAAAATGAATGGCATTAAATATTACTATCATATGATCAACATAGTCATGTTTTAAATTTGATGAGTCAGATCGCTTTCTATTTCAGAAATAAGAAAAGACTTCCAGAGACGTATTTGGTGTGGCAGAGTGCTTCAGCACACTGGCTTGGGGTTTTCCGTCGACCTGTTTGATTCTCACAATTACCACTTATTACCCGTTTCATTTAACTTGGCTAGGCCTCTGTTTACTCATCTATAGAATGAGATTAATTACAAGAGCCTTGCCATGTTGGTGGGTAATATAATAGCATAGGGGAGGCTTGAGTGCATAGTAGTCCCTGAATAAATCATCTTTGTTCTCAGTATTTGCTTAAATTTCTTTGTACTTGTGTCAGATTGCTTCAGTATTAGCATGTTAACATGAGAATTTTCATCCACTGTCAATCTTTAGTCTCTATTTATTGCGAAAATTACAATGTTCAAATCTATAGTCATTAAACAAGTATTCCTCAGCACCATAAGTATGTGTATATGAGAGGTGTGTGTGTGTGTGTGTGTGTGTGTGTGTGTCCATGCATGTGAACACTCCTGCAGGTGTCAGCCACAGCCTGTATCATAGTGTCTTCCTCAATCACTTTTCTACCTTATTTTATGAGGGAGGTTCTCTCGGCGAACCTGTCCTTCACCATCTGGGGTAAATTAGCCAACCACCAAAGCCCTGAGATCTGGTTGCCTCTACCCCACCAGCACTGAAGTTACAGGTACCTGATTCCAGGCTTAGCTTTCGTAGAGGTAACAGGGATCGAAACTTAAGTCTTTACGCTTCTGTGACAAACATTGTCCCCACTAAGCCATCTCCCCAGCTTCACTCCAGCAGTTTAGATCCATTCTGGAGAACAATGTGCTAACAGGGATACATATATGCTCAGTTGACCTCCCCACCTTTTCCTACTTTTATACATTATCCAGACAAACCACCCAAAGGGGTGTTCAGAGGATCCTACTTCTAATTCAGTCTTAGTGAGATTTCCAGGGTGACCTGACAGTCTCCCATGTCACTCACCCTCGCCTAGCACACCAATTGCTGGCATCTTCATCCTTTAGAAATACTACAACCTCAAATACGACTCTGCCATTTTGAATCACTGCTATTGAATTTTCTACCTTTGTGTAGACAACACGCATCAGAGAAGAACCACATGACACCCTCTAATTAATTAATAACTGCATAAATTACCATTTTCCTTCATTTGTAAGTGTACTGAGCAACAGCTGAACTATGTAAACACATTTGTTAAGATGCCATATAGAAAAATCATACCCGTTAGGAGCAAAGGGCACAGTGAATGAAGCACAGCCATGCCCTCCCTGGCCCCGTGCTCTTATCCAATAGCAGAAACAGAAACACAGCATTTCCATTAGCCATGAAGAGGATGCTACAGCAATCAGGGGCTTAAATGCACAGCTGCCACTGGGCCCAGAGCTCCCAGTACAGGAAATTTCCAGTTGAGTAAAATGCCTTACCACTGAGCACTACAAAGAGCCACCAGCACCTTTTCATCTAGTCCTCTGCTTAGGCAGAGTGTAGTGCAAGAAACCATGGGACGACCAGTCCCTGAGAATAAATTACTGTCTGCCATCCCACCACCCAAGGCTGCATAGGGATGCCAATTGCCTTTTCCCATTTTCTAAGCACCCAAGGGCTATAATGACAAACCTACCCAGGAAGAGTTTGCGTTGGGAGATCTAATAGTCAAGTGGGGAAATTACGAGTCACTTTGATGCCCCCCAAAATAATCTCTCAGAAAAATAAATAAACAAATTAATTAATAAAATAATAGAATTTTGGTCATTTGCACTACATGTTTAAACTGGTGCTTTCAAATGAGGCAGGGGTGGTATTAATATTCCCAGATCTATCTCTCTCTCTCTTAAACAAAATATGTATAAAAACAAAGCTCACAGTGAGTGCTCTCAGTGTTGGGAGAGGAGGAGTTTACCTGCTAACTAGGTCCTCTCTACCTTGACCCTACTATTCTCTGGGGACTTCCATTGCTTTTATCCCCTAAAAATTTACAATCCTACTGGGAGAACCACACTAATAATTAGTCCATAGCAGAACATCATGAGAGAAAAGAAAGCTTAAACCCATTAAAATAAACAACACAATGTAGATTCTACGGTAGGTAGTAGGACAGTGCTAAGACAAAAACATCCTAGCCCTACCTAATCATGCAGCCTCACTGGTCAGATACTGGCCGGGCCATACTGCTCATTCAAGAGCTCTTGTGTCTTTCCCCAACCACAAGGGATCTTCTCCCCAAATGGGGGCCATGCTTCTTCCTAGAGCTGACCCTCAATGGCCCCTAGAGCTGTCCCAGGAGTGCTGCCACCCAAAGGTGCCAAGGACTCATAACAATCACCTTTACATTTGCCTCTGCTATCTCTCAGGAGCTGTACCAACCTAAAAGAGATTAGTAGAGTTGTTACCACGGCAAAGAATGAAGCGTAGACTTTGTCATGGTCCTATTGGAGCAGACATTTCTC
This sequence comes from Lophiomys imhausi, assembly GCA_907164525.1. Lineage (NCBI taxonomy): Eukaryota > Metazoa > Chordata > Mammalia > Rodentia > Muridae > Lophiomys > Lophiomys imhausi. The sequence continues at coordinate 2,470,293 of CAJQZJ010034140.1, forward strand.
CTCCCCTGTGCAATGCCTTTCAGCCAAGAATAAAGCCTTCCCTCATAGTTTTAATTTAAAAAGTTCACAGACAGTGGTCAGATCTTAGCTACCAAGATAATTTATTAAATCATTTTTAAATCTTCTAATAGTCTAATAGTAAAAAATATAATTAATGAGATATATTGCAGCCAATCAAAAACATGTTATAAATGAATAGTTATGAACATAGAACTATATTAAGGGAAGAGAAATCAAGGTATTATGCAATAGGCCTGATATCCTATAATTTTACATACAACATATAGTCATAAATATATTAATTCAGTATGTATCATTAATATATAAATACATAGATACATAAATGTTATATATTTCTATATAATTTTATATATGCTATATGCATTAAAATCATCTACCACTGGATAACATGCATTCAAGCTTTTACTCTATTGTTTTGGGAATTTTTCTGACTTGTTTTTATACAGAAAACAACCCAAACATATTCACAACAATGATTCCAGCAGAACTAACATTTTCTTTTATACCATGAATATTTTATATCTATAACTAAGTTTACAGAGGATAGCATAGTTCCTTGTCCTACTTTCATTGCTGTTACTGTTATAAAACACTGGCCAAAAGCAACTCAGGGAAGAAAATGGTTTATTTTATCTCACACTGCCAGGCGGAGGTCCATCACTGAGGGCAGTCAGGGCAGGAACCCAAAGCAGGAACCCTAGGTCAGGAACCCGAAGGCAGGGCTCCTGGCTGTTGTTCTACGCAGCATTTCGTCTAGTTAGAGATCTTACTCACAGTTAAGGAAGGACAGCAGAAGCCATGGATAAACACTGTTTGGTGTCTTGCTCGCTGGCTTATGCTGTGCTCAATTTCTTATCAGCCCAGAGCCTCCTGTACGCCAGGGAATGGTATATCCCACCATGAGCTGGCCCCTCCTACATTAATTGATAATCAAGGCAATCAATCCCTCACAGACAGGTTCTTGGTCAATCCCTCAGCTGACACTGTTTTCCCAGGTAGCTCTAGGTTGTGTCAAGCCGGCAGTTAAACCTAACAAGGAAAGTAGTATCATACAGAATAGGAAAGATGTATAACTAAGCTTTTACAGGAACCCCCCCCCCCTTCAACTCAGGGGTATGCAAGAGGAATGGAAGTAGGTCAGGATACTGAAATACTGCATGTATTTAGTCGTCTGTAATGAGAGGTTTATTTCTGATCCTCTAAAACTCAGTTTTTAACTGCCCAGACTATCTCTAAAAAACACCTTCCACCTTGCCACTGCACCAGTAATAGTAGCATACAATGCACAGCACAAAGAACCATGATTTTTCCCTATTCAGGGAGCCGTTATCATTTGGTGGGCTACACCAGCTGTGGCACACCACTCACCTCCTGATTTACTTAAATCTTTTTGCTTCTATCAACCATAGGGAATGGGGACACTTACAGGTAACAACTGACAATTTGAACCGAAAATATAGAGAGAATCAGCTGAGAGCGAGTGGCTGAGATTATGGCTGTTGACTTCTCATATCATTTGATAGATGACACTGCTGCAATTATCCACTGCTCGTGGGTTCCATTACCTGAACAAGAAGTGCACAAAATAAGGGCAATTTCCCAAACAATGTATGGGGCCACTTAACTTTATCAAGAGCCATTTCTGTGAGCAAATCCTCATGGTTAAAGATACAAAGATAACGTGCTGGCAACTTCACAGGGGCTCTTAGTTCACATCACATTAACAGCCTTTTGATATTTCTGCCATGCTCTAGTTAAGGACAAATTGGATATTATTTTTAACTAAACGTTTGTTTTAAAATACACTCATGGAATTCACCATTCTCCCCCAAAATGAAGTAAATGGGATAGTTAAAAAATAACTCTGAAAAATGCTGTTTTCTGAGCAAGTGAAAGTGTGGGCAAGTTTCTAACCTTAATAGTTCCTGGATCATCCTTCCTACTGGCCATCAAAGATTATTAGAACATTTTCAATATTTAAAAAAAAAACTGACTCTATGGTTGACTCTTACATTGTTGTTAAAATGTCAAAAAGAAAAAAAAACCTCTGGGAGGAAAATCAAGCAATCCATTTCTGAAAGGAAAAAAAGAAAAAGGTGTCTATGCAGTGAATTAGACTGGGGTATCCAGTTTGCATTTGGAATTGAACCACTGGGCAGCAGAAAGAAATTGGGTTGTTGGAACTGCATTGAAGTTCTACTTGACCCCTCCCCCTCTTCTTTACCTACCATTAGGAGTAGACAGAGAGGAAAAATGGGAGGAAGACGGTAAAATAGAAAATATTTCAATTAGAAACACATTAGACCAGTACAGTTAGGTCCCCAGGCCCTAATGAGCTCAAGGTATTAAATGTATCAATCACACTCTAGAATATGGCAAGGTTGACCTCCAGCACACTCATTCTTGACTCTACGCTTGGCAGAGAACATGTGTAAACCTAAATGTCACCTTATTTTCTAAGCTGAAATCCCCTTCATTTGTTTTCTCTTTATGTCTAATGCATTTTAAACCACAGCATGGGCATATCCAAATGGTTCCCAGGACACCAAACTCTTGCCTTAAACATATATCTCCACTTTCCTGCTGATATGTGGCTAATAAGGCCTGATACTTTGGGAGGACCATGCCTCCTCTTGACCATAGGCTGGAAATTCTTGGAAGCATTTATCTAAGAAATGTCTATCACCCCTAAAATCTAGGTCACTGTGAGCCTCATACATGGAACTGGTCAAAAACCTTGCTTCTCTACACTAATACTCAAGAGAAATGGTTAAGTCTATACAGTTTAATTATAACACTCGGGGCTTTTTATTATTCTTTCTCAGCTCCTGGGATCTTTCAAGTCTCTTTTAAAGGGTCTCCACACAAAAGGTAACTTCATCCTGGAGAGAAAGAAACTCAGGCTTGGCCATACCACCTCTACTTGGCCATTGATTAGATGTCGTCTTTTTTTTTTTTTTTTTAACAAATTCAAAAAGAAAGGGGACACGATTTAAAAACTAAAATAGAACCAGGCACATTGAACAAAGGATTATTTCAAGTAATTCTCCTTGAAACTCTAACAAAGGAATGTTTCCCGGGGATTAAATGGACCGTCAGGTAATCAGAAAAGTTCTTTTAGGCTTGTCCTCAGGAAGAAAAAGAACACTTTGGGTGAATTTTGTTCCTGGCATTATGTGACACTTTACAGCTTATTCCCTGGTGTCACACCGATTTATTTTATTATTCATGAGCTCTGTGAAGGAAGGAACGATCTTAGAGGTCCACAGCTGGACCACACTAATAGATCCTTTCCTATCTTCCATCTACTGTTACTTTAATATGGATAAGATTGTTTTATTAATGAGAGCAAATGGGCTTCCTGAACACCAGCTTCGCCTTTGGTCACTCAAGAACCTGATATACTTGATGAATTCATTCTCGGCATTCTGAGCACCCATACTATTTTTGACACTGTACTTTTAAAAAAAAATTAATTCAGACATAAATGAACAAAAGCTGTACCTGCAGGAAGTTACATTCTAATGAAACAAGACTGACCTCCATGACTAATTGATGATGCCACAGTCAACTCTCAATTATTCATGTGAAGATTATCCATGACACACTCTGAGATCACCCATTGTGATTTTTGAAATCCCAGGCTCCTTGGTTTCTCCACTACACTGACTGGGGCTTGGGGAAGTCCAATCTGAAATGAATCACCATGTTAGAGCTTTAGAGGCAGAGTGAATCGAGTCAGCTGGCCCAGTCACCTATGGATTGCCACTCTCCTACAGAAAGCAGATATAGGACACTCAGGGGTGAGGCCCTCCCTCTCTTGGGCACTGTAAGAGTGTGTGTGCTAAGTGTAGACAGAGTATGCCAGATGCTCATAGACAGCATTGGTTAAATCTGATGGGAAAGGTTGCAATGGGAAGATGACCTTTGATATAAATATTCAAATTTGAATGGGAGTCAAGAAGCGGTCAGGATGAGAAGGCATGCCATGGAGTGCAAAAACAAAGTCTCAGAACTATGGAATAACACAATGCGCTGTGGAGTCTGCAGGCTGTCAGGGTGAGCATGGGTTAGCAGGTAGGAGGAAGGTCATGCAGCTGCTAACAAGAGAAAAAGCTAAAAGTTAAGAAGGGACGTTGACTCAACAGGACCTCCTTCCTTTAGTATTGGAAGAGAAATAAATGGCCATCAACTCTAATATATGGTTTATGTCACCAGTAGCTGGGTACCATTGGTGAGATGGGAAAACATTTTTCAGAGAGAGATAACAAACTCTGTTTGGAATATGGTTACAGCCCCGACACCAACACCTGAGTTACACAATTGGCAGCACCTGAGCTAACAGCCAGCTAAAGCCAACACAGTATTCCCGCATACACGCACACACCCCCTGGATAGGTCTCCCGTAATGTTGGCAGTGGCCTCAGGCCAAATGCAGCAGGGTATACTAACAGACTGGAAAATCAAATACTAAAACCAAGACTGGCCCCTTGGACTGCCCAGTCTTGTTTTCCACACAAAGCCCTGCCAGAAGGCACAGTGATCAATAAGGAATGCGCACACGAGTGAGTTAACAGACACCAGAGAACTGGTGCAGGTCATGAAGAAAGTGTAATGGGTAAGCTGATGAGGCCTGTAGTAGCTCTAAGGAGGCTACTCAGGGAAGGACCATAGAGTAGAGGTTATGGACCAAGACCAGGAAGATGTTAAGGAGTGTAAAGGCCAAGATGGAAATAGAACATTCCAGAAGGAGGGGCAATAGAAGAACTAGAACCCAAAGGAGAAACTATCAATGTACCTGGAGCAGTACCAGCAAAGGGGAGGAGAAAGAGTTATGGATGGGAGTGAGGCAAGGTGATCATGGAGAAATGTGAGTGAGGACAGAAGAAGGGACTCAGGCACCTGGGCCTCAAACATGAGTCAGCCCTCATTAGAGGACCTCATTGAGAGCCTTAACTTCTCAGGGCCATTATCAAAGGCCTAGTTTACCGCTCTCATTAACTGAGAAGAGAAAATAAGAAAAACTCTGTAACATCTGGCACACGGAAAATGCCCGCATACGTTATTTCCTGGCCCCTGGCCCCCTTAACAACAATCAGGAAAGCCAGTATAGGCTGTGCAGGTAAAAAGAAATGAGCCTCTTTGTAGTTATAACATGCCAGGTCCTCTCTCATGCAGCTACTGGGACCGACCTTTAAAATGCTCCACTTTCAGGAACCCTGGGGGATTCAGGGTCAACCTACTGTGACAAGTTGGGTCATGTGAGGGTGGAAAATGACCCCCTGTGACCTGGGAGGCCTCCACATTAATTTTCTGTGTAGCCCTGACATTTGTGAACTGAGGTCTTATGAGTTAAAAAAAAAAAAAAGAGCAGCTAACTCTGCAAGGCAAATGCCTTTTAAAACAACAATTGTCCTGAGGTCCCCAGAGAAGAGTACTTTAAAATACAGTTCATCTGCCTGGGGTGTCGGCAGAGAATTGGAAATAGTCCTGGAGGCTGAACTTTCCTCTGTGGCAGATTAAGCAAGCCACTGGTGAGATCTTGAAAGACATCTTCCCTGGTCACCTCCCCATCGTCCCTCCATCTTTTCTGTCTCCTCAGAAGCCCCATACATATCTGGCCTTGTTCCTGGCTTCTTGCCCTCCTCTGCTAACTTCTGCTTAGACCTGGAGCCTACTATGTTCTCCAGGGCCAATTCCTGACACCATGTCCTCTCCCTAACCCAGGAAACCACAATCAAGGTGAACACCAGCGTTATGTATCTCCAGACTCTCTGTATGTTTCTTGGGTACCCCTGCTTTCTGAGGAAGCAGGAACAAAACTCAGCCAACTTGCTGCTTCAGTGAGTGGCTCAACTCACTAAGAGACTTTCTTTAAACGTTGACTGAACATGGAGGTTGGTCTATGTGCATAATCAAGCCTTACTCTTGCTTTCATGCTCAAGAACATTGTGAAACAGCTTCATCCATTTTCTGTTGCTGTAACCAAATGCCACAGCCTAAGTCCTTGAGTATGAACATAGAATTACACAGTGCATGGTTACAGAGGATGGCATTTCCAACAAAGAGTTCTGGCATCTGATGAGGGATTCTTGCCAGTGGGAAGTTCACAAAGTCTCCAGGCATCATAGGGCATCACTTGATGGGTGGGGAGGTACACAAGATATTACAGCACCTAGCTCAGGTCTTCTCCTTTTCTAGCAAAGCCACAGACCCATGGAGGAAGCTCCTGAGGACAACCCCCCATACAATCATCAAGGGTTTATACTAGCATGATAAGAACTCAATTTCAACATGAGTTTTGGTGGGGACAATCACACCACTGCAGGGTGAAACAGAGTAAGTTATTCTATATAACAACCTCATCAAAAATTATTTGTAATAGTTGCTGGAAAGATAACTCAGCAGTTAAGAGTATTTCCCACTCTTCCAGAGGATCCTTAGTTTAGCTTCCAACACCCACAGCAGGTGGGTCAGGACACCCTGTAACTCCAAAACCCAGGGAAATCTGACACTCTCTTCTAGCCTCTGTGGGCAGTGCACTCAAGTGGAAAAACCTACACAAACACACACATGATTTAAAACAAAATAACAATAAAATCCTGAAGAAACAACCATTGTGGATTTAATGGTGATTCCCACACTAAAGAAAGATATATCCATACCATAATTCCTAATATATGTATGACTGAGACCTCATTCAGTGAAGGGTCTATGCAAATGGACTTAAGTAAAGATCAGAAGATGAGAGAGAGTATCCTGTGTTGTCTAGGTGGATCCAAAATCAAGTCAGAGAACTCACGCAAAGAAAGACAAAGAGGTCACATGACCCTGGAATAGGAGATGAGAGATGTTCTGTGCAGAAAGAAATGTCTGCAGCCTTCAGAAGCTAAATGAGGCAAAGAGAGGATTCTCTACTAGAGCCCCCAAGGCATGTGGTCTTTCCAACACATTGGTACAGACTTCTAGCTTCCAGAACCATGAGTGGAGTGAATACATTTTTGCTGTGTCAAGCCACCTAGTTTGTGGTCATTTGTTACAGTGGCCATGGCCATAGGGAGCTAATCTAGCCTGTTCAGAGGATGTACCTAAAGTTTCTTACAGATAAGGACAGAAAATGATGGCTCCTCCTGTTGGGGTGCATCTCAGCTCATTCCTCAAAACCATAGACCCCTCACCAAAACCCAACAGGTCATGTTCTTGTGGAGGAAAACCAGCACAAAGGACATAAGGAAGATATCTTTGTGAGACCCATGGTTATCAGAGTCAGTCACTGAACTGAGGACTCCATCATTCAAATCTAAGGACCAGCTCACTAAATGCTAAAGTATTTTCTTTAATGATATTACTTAAAAGTAATATCATTCAGAAGATCTCTCTAAAATGAGCCTTAAATATTCTTGCCAATTAGAGATTGTATAGAATATAATTAAACTTCTCTTAATGAAAGAAAAAATGGGTAAGTGTAAAATAAAATTTCATTACTATGATGTAGATGTGGGTACAGAGAAGCAGCTTGTATGCCCTCCTCATCCTCTCCTTGTCCTCCCCTTCCCTCCTTGCCCTCCTCCATCCTTTGTTGCTCTCCACTCTCCTATTTTTGCCCTCCCCACTCCTCTCCTTACCTATCCCCATTCTTCCTTGTCCCAGGTTTCTAAACACTAATACTGATACCATTGAAGTTACAAACTTCTTGTTCTTCCTTTGTGCAATTGTAGAAATAAATCCCAGAAAACCACTGGGAACAGAGCATGAAACAGTCATTCTGGTTGGCACAGGGTGCCAATCATCTGTAGGCATAATTTTAAACTATTTATTTGTTGTTGTATTAATATCTCTACCTCCCTTCCAACCCACTGACCTGAGGTATGGGAGAAAAAAAAGGTTAGGAGAGATATCGGGGTGAAGGCCTCTTTAGACATAGGTCTTGGGGAGATTCATCAGGATACCGGAAGTCCAGCCAAACAGCAAAACCAGGAAACAGAACAATGGGAACAAATACTAATCGTCAGCTATGACTGTGGCTACCTGGCTCCAGTATTGCCAGCAGCAGTGGTGGCAATGGCCACACTCCCACTTGGAGCCCCAGTCTCTTCAGCCCAAACTTGGCTGCAATGAGCAGCAGCTTTTGGCAGCAGCAAAGTGTTGTCTGGAGTCTTTTGAAGTGAGACAAGCAATGACAAGTGGAGCTAAGTAAATAAGCAATTCCTCTCTGCTTTTGAGGTTCTCTTTATACCCTCTTAAAAGTCTGCACAAGGATGTTTTCCAATTGGCAAACATCATGCCCCCTTGCATGAGGTATTTTCCTGTTGACTATGATCATGTGCTCTCTCTAAGGTGTCTGTTTATCAAAGGATGTTTTCTAGCTAGCAAAAAGCATGTCCCTCATACAAGTGCTCTTCCATTAGGATGTTTTCCATGCCCTTCTCATGAGTCTGTTCTTCAGTGGTGGACAAAGCACCATCATATTCTATACTTGAGACCAAAACAAACAAAAAAAACATATTCATTTAACACAACCTTATTTTTTAAAAATCAAAACTTCCACCACAATCATCAAATGGCATAAGGCAAGGGTAGATACACAAAGAGCTTCTGTAGTGCACTTGGCATGTGTATTTAGACTGTTTTAATAAATATGATTGAAATACAGGTCCAAAATACAGGGAGGCTCTGGTTATCAGTTTGCTATCCATGTATAAGCTGAGACCATGGCATCATCCCCACAGGAATGTCCTTCATTTTTAATTAGAGAAAATACATACACCAAATGAAGATGAGAGTAAGGAAATGTGGCATCTTGACTCTCCTTGATACCCCATCTCCAAGTCTAAATGCCTAGTGGCTGTTCTCTTCCCAAATCCCTTCTTCTACCACTCTGGTTGCATTACCAGAACCTCCCATTCATCCTGACCCAGGACCTCTGAAGACTCTACATATCCCTGTCCCTCCTCTGCTGACATCTCTCCATGGGTTTCTTATAACAAGGGGAGAGGGGTTGCCACCACCTGGATCAGTCTCCTTTCCCTTCACTACTGAATGCCTGCACCCTGCCCGTCCTCACAGAACAGGTGTGTTGTTCCCATGTGCATCTGACATCACTCATGTTTCCAGCTGGATGTCACTTCCCACTTGGAGACATTATTTAGCTCCACAATCCCTAGGATCCAAATGAGTTCCTAAATTCCACCTATCACAAACTTAATCCCCAATAGAAGGCTCTATTACCAGGTGACTACACCACGAGGGATGCATATTTAGTGTCATTATCACAGGCATGGGTCAGTTATCACTAGATTCTTGTTATTAAAGGGAATCTGATGACAACTCCCCTTGCTTTCTCTTACACAGGTATGTATCTTACCCTTCTGCTTTCCCCTCATAGCATGACACACCCTGGAGAGCCTCACCAAAAGCCAATTCCTCAATTGTGGACCTCCCCAGATTTGAAAAAGAAATTCCTGTGTCCTCAGGTGTTCTGTTACAGAAGACTAACAATCTAACTAGATTCTTCCCCAATTATAATTTCTTCATAGCACTTTATGACTTCTATTAGTAATTTGATTGCTAGAAATATTTTCTGCCCTCTAGACCAGTGGTTTTCAGCCTTCCTAATGCTCCAACCCTTTAATACACTTCCTCATATCATGACTCCTAATCATAAAATTATTTTCCATAAAATTATTTTTGTTGTAACTGCAATTTTGCTACTGTTACATATCATAATATCTGATATGCATGATATCTGATATGTGACCCCCCCCCCAAGGGGTTAGGACCCACAAGTTGAGAACTGCTGCCCTAGACTTTGAGTTTTCTACAAATGAGACTTTACACCTTTCCTATGATTAACCCATCTGGTAGCACAATGTATGCCTCATAAAATAATAGTAATACCCACCACACATTATGTATGTGCCAAGCAGCATGGAGGAGTCTTGCACAATAACTCATGTGCTTAGAATCCTTACAACAACCTAATGGCAGTGTTGGTCTTGGTCCCATCTTCCAAACTAAAGAACAGAGAATTCAGGACTGTGTCTGAGACATTTCCCGGTAGCAAATGTTTGAGATGTGATTTGAAGCCAGCTTAGTTTCAGGTCTCACACTTTTCATGGATACACTACAGTACTTCCAGAGGCACATACTGGTACGTTCCGTGCAGTACATTCAGCCACGTTATGGGAGGACTACCATGTCACCATATCCCCACATGCGCATGTCATTCTATGTGTGTATGACTTTGGCTTCCACTATTTTTTTTTTCTAGCCCTTTACAAGCACAAAGGTTTTAATGGCAGTATTTCATTTCACTGGCTGAATATATTTAATCACTCTTTGATTTTATTTTAGCATTTATATTCTTCAATTTATTGCTATTTTATATGGTGCTATGACAGCTTCACACATAAATAATGTGCAATGCCATCTGATAAATTCTGTGAGAAATTCAACTACATGAATTTCAAGGATTTGGACATGCATTGGCAAATCATCTCCCTAAAGGAATATTGGGAGGAACTCATTTTCCTGCTGCCATGCTCATCTAAAACAGAACTAGGGGTGTGAGTATGCCTAAAACTGTTAGATAGTTATCTGCGACATTTGGGGAATATCTTAGATAATATTGAAATTGACTTATATTTCGTTATTAATGAATTGAAGGAAGTTAACACCATTATGGGTTGAATTTGAAACATCTCCCACAGGTTCCTGTCTGAAAGTCTAGATCCTCTGCTGCCAATGTTCTCAGGAGGTCCTAGAAACTTCAGAAGGTGGATCCGGGTTGGAGGAAGTTGGTCCTCAGGGGAACTGAGTCCCTGACCCCTTCCTGCCTCTGCCTGCCCACTCCTTCTTGGCTTCCTGTCTATTAGGATGTGAATCGCTCTCCTACCCCACACATTTCCACCATAATGTTCTTGCTCAAGCTCCCAAGGTCTAGCAACCATGGACTAGATCCTCTAAAAGCAAGAGCCAAAATAAATCTTCCCCTCTTTGGGTTGTTTCTACACAGTATTTAATTACAGCTACAACAAAGTAACTAATACAATATAAACTTTAAACAGATACCAAGGACTGACCACACCCCAGTCCTTAAAGGATATTAACATCACTTAAAATGATAGCTACTAACATTAGGTGAGGCTGTTCATTTAATTTTAAACAAAAAAAAAAAATTATAAGCCAAAATCAGATCCGTTACTCTTTACTTTTCCACTTAAAACTTAAACAAAATATACATATTTATCACTTGCTTCCAGTCCAATTCTGTTTCTAAAATTATGCAGTATAAAAATAGAGACCCAAATAGCAAACAAATTCTGTATGTAGGCTAGCCCACAGCAATAACACCAACAGGAAGGTGTGATTACAATATGTGGAGAATCTACTTGTTTACCCCCTGTATTTCCATTTTTCTTCAAACAACATGTGGAATATTCCTTGATTACAGTTTTAAAAAACTGCTTATTTTTATTACATTTCATTCCCAGTGGACTGCAGTGAGATTTTGGAGCTGACTTGACAGATAGCTCATCTCAGCATCAGATTAATATACCACATTGAGTTTTAAGAAAGACACCTAAATCTGATCTTTCCCACAATAAGGGATACTAGGTACCCACAAACATACCAAATTATAATATATTCAATTACCAGAAAAGAAAAAATAATTAACCCAGATAAGTTATGAACAGGATGACTTAAATTAAACCCAAAACTACCAAAAAAAAAAAAAAAGAAGCTTTTGAAAATGACGTAGCTAACTGCTTGTGAAAATGGCGTGTTGTTCAGGTAATGAGATGCTACAGACACGAAGCTTTACTGTCCAGAATTATCAAGGATTGAACTGTAAACATCAACCCATTTGTATGAGTAAACAGACTGCATACAGTGTATATGAATCCTATAATCCTATTTGTTCACAGGACAAAGAATTTTTCATCTGCAAAATCTCGTGTGTTTCGGTAGTGTCTGAGTTTTTGGATGAGGAAATATACTTCATTTTTTTTTTCATTTTTTTTTCCAGTTAACTGCACTGAAACACATACAGGATGAATGGAAAGCCTTGGCTCCTCTTGAATGACACAGTGGTACCTCACTCCACCTCTGTTCCCAGGTGGCAGCAACCCACAATGAATCCTGCAAACAGAGCCCAGAATAGAAGAAGGACCTTCTCTTGTGCTGGGAGAAAGCACTGCAAATAAAGATGCATTGTGCTGGCCATGGCAATAAGTCTGAATTCCTGTTTTTAAACTTCTGTCTATGAAGCAGCTATGAGAAGACAGCAGGAAATGATTCAGAAGTCAAATATCCTTCACTAGATGCTAAAATGCTAAGAATGGGCTGAAGTAAATCCCATATCCATACCTGAGTCTTTTTTTTATGTTTATTTACTACTTTGAGTTACATTTCCATCATAGTGTCCTCTTTCCACCCCTCCCGGTTCCACCCTCCCACTCTCTCCTCCCTCTCCCACCCATCCCATTCCTCTGATATGGAGTGTCCCTACATATCAGCCCCTCAGTTCAATAGTCATATGAGGACTAAGAGCTTCCTCTTACATTGTGGGCCTACATGGTAGCACCCCTAGGGCAAATTGACCCATCAATAGGTAACAAAGTCTATGTTCCTGATCCTTTTGGTGTGTTGGTTGTAGATAGTTATCCTCTACTATATAGCTAAAACCTAATTATAATAGAGTAGATGCCATGTGCATCTTTCTGAGTTGGGTTAGCTCACTCAGGATGAGCTTTTCTAGTTCCATCCATTTAGCTGCAAATCACATGATTTCCTTGTTTCTGATAGCTGAGTAGTATGCCATTGTGTAAATGTACCACAATTTTTTTTATCCTTTTATCAGTTGAGGGACATCTGGGTTGTTTCCAGTTTCTAGCTATTACAAATAAGGTGGCTATGAACATAGATGAGGAGATGTCCTTGTGGCTTGGTGAGAAATCGTTTGGGTAAATACCCAGAAGTGGTATGGCTGGCTCTTGAGGTAGGGCTATTCCAAGTTTTCTTAGATATAGCCAGACTAGACTGATTTCCATAGTGGTTATACAAGTTTTCACTCCCTCCAGTAATGGAGGAGGGTTCCCCTTTCTGCACAACCTCCCCAGCATGTGCTGTCATTTGAGTTTTTGATCTTAGCCATTCTCACAGGTGTGAGATGGAATCTCAGAATCATCTTGAGTTGCATTTCTCTGATGATTTAGGATGTTGAGCATTTCTTCAAAAGTCTCACTGACATTAGAGATTCCTCCTTTGTGAATTCTTGGTTTAGTTCTGTTTCCCATTTTTTGATTGGATTATTTGGTTTCTTGGAGTTTAATTTCTTGAGTTCTTTATAAATTATGAATATTAGCCTTCTGTTGAAAGTGGGGTTGGTAAAGATCTTTTCCTAATCTGTAGGTTACCATTTTGTTCAAATGTGTCCTTTGCCTTACAGAAGCTTTTCAGTTTCATGAGGTCCCATTTATTGATTGTTCCATTCCTGAGTCTTATAAGTAAGGTCTTCAAGAAGAAGGTAATGAGACATGAAGGAGTGAGGGAAAGGAAAATCTAATCTCTCTCTCTCTCTCATATATATATATATATATACATATATATATACATATACATACACACACGCACATGCACAGAGAGAGAGAGATGGAATTTTCCAGTTTCTATCCCTGCTCCTGTATTTTTTTTTAATAATTTATTTTTTATTTCTTCAAGTTACATCTCAATCACAATCCCCTCCCTACTCCCCCCTCCAGTCCCACCCTTCCACCCTCCTCCCCCTCAGCCCCACCATCCTCTTCCCTTCTTTTTTTTTTTTTTTTTTTTTTTTAGTTTAAGGTATTTATTTTTCCCAACAGCTCTCCCTTTCAGTCCAAATAATGGTTCTTTTTCTTATAACTATAAATACAATACAAAACAACAGAAATAAATAGGCCACGATTATAAGAGTTATATGGCTTAGCATACATTCCCAATGTCCAGTCCATATGTATTTGGCACCTGACTTTAACATTCTACTATCTAACCATCTCCATGAGTTTAAAGTTCTATATCTAACTCAGCTTTCATACTAACTTGCCTCATAATTTTAAAAATATAAATGACAGTTGGTGGAGACCCTGAGGAAGAGTTATTGGAGACTGGGAGTGAGAAAACTAGGTAATCCGTAATTCTGTTTTGGGCAAGGGGCTAATAAAATGTGATTGGAGAATAGAGTCCTGGGCCAGCAGCAATGGCCCATCAGGTAAAAGTGTTTGTCACTGACAAACTGACGGTCTCAATTCTCTGCCTAGAAGCCACAGTGAAAGCAGAGAACCGACTCCACAGAGTTGTCCTCTCACCTCCATGTAGGAAAATAATTAACCCAGAAAAGTGAAGAACTAGACCATTTAAAGCAACTCCCCCAAAAGAAAGCTCATGAAAAATGACTATAGATATTTATTAGATATTTATATATAGTAATATATATGAAGACTATATATTCATGTATCATCACATATATGATGCATATATGGAGAGTTTTAAGTGTTTAAATATATATAGAGTATGAAAGCTTTCCCTACCTGAGCCTGAGCCTAAGAGAGAATATACATTCTAGAAATATGGATACTATAAACTGCTTTATGATACTTAGATACTATGTGGATAGGTTACCATTGAAAACTATAGCCAGAATGCCTGTGTGCTCTTGTAATACAACTGGTACAGGGGGCACATGGGCACTGGTCAATTAAGGTGAAATGGGAATCTTCCAATTCAGTGTGAGACTCTATCTCAAGGCAGTAACATGGAGCAAAATAAGACACTAGCTGTCCAGCTCTGTATGTCCTACATGTACACAGGTGTATGCACAGACACACACATACACACAGAGCACACAAATATATATAAACATAAATAAATAAATTATTAGAGTTTGGCTAAGGTAGGAAATACTTGACCATGGGATTACTATGTTTTAGCACTTATACAGCAACGGCTGTGAGAAGTGGGTCTTCTTATCACAGAATTCAGGGAGTTAATTATTTTAGTTACCAAATGTATCCTTCAAAAGAAGTATTAGTCAACAATATCCAACAGGTCACTAACAAGAACAGCAAAAAAAAGATAGTTCCTGCAAGATTGCAGCTCCCACAGCTCATGCATTCGACCCCCAAAAGTTCAGCAGTCCCCCAAATTCTTGCCACGCAGCATAATCTGAAAACAGATAGCTAACCTGGTCTGGCACTTTCATTTTATAAATGAAGAGGATGAAACAACGCGATAGAAGGAGGAAGAGAAGGAGAGATGGGGGAAGAAAGGAAAGAAGGGAAGGAGGGAGAAGAAGAGAAGGACAAACATGTAGTGACTTGCCCAGGGCCACAGAGTAGAACTGAAAGTCAACGCTCCTAAATCATAGCTTAATGTTTTCCCCTATGGCATAATTCTGCTTACAAAGATAAGTTCTTTGAATCTTTTATCTGCTCTCATTTTCTGTTATTAATATATAAATATAACCAATTCATATGTGTGCAATAGTTTGCTTGTTTTAAAGGGTTTGTATTGAAAACAATACCATGCAAAACACAGGACAAGTTCTAAGTTGCAAACATTCCTGTGCAATTTACCTCACCTTCCCATGGGAGCACCCACTGGGCTTACCTGGCAAGTCTAACCCATGTCAGAGTTAACATTTCTCAAATGACATTCACTGTGGAGAGTCACTATTTAACTAAGAAAATAAATCAGAATGTTTTCTCACAAGGCCCATCAAATACTTTTTGACACCCAAGAAGCAGATGTTCATCTGCCGTGACTCAGATGTGTCATATTCAAGATTCAGGGTAAAGCCTTGAGGAGAATTAGGACATAAGGTCTCCTCCCTCCAAAATGAGATTAAGGACCTTATAAGATCTTCATGCAGCTCTGAGCTCTCCTGTTCTTCCTCAATCTATGGTAATCATACACCTCCCCACCCATATATGTTAGTACTCATTGGCCAACCAAGTCTGCTAACACCTTGGTCTTGGACTCCCAGACATACAAACTTAGAATTACATGTCTGATCTTTATAAATCACTCAGACTGTGATATTCTACTGTAATAGTACAAAAAAATCAAATCATCTTCAAAATTACCATTTAAGAGTAATAACAACATAAAAACATTTTAAAGCGTAGGAAAACTAGGGGTGTGTATCACACAAACACCTTTTTTTTTCCAAAGGAGAGGAGGTGAATAAAAAAATAAATAAATAAATAAATGCTGAAATTAGAGAATTTGGGACTACAGAGATGGCTCAGCAGTTAAGAGTGCTTGCTGCCCTTGCGGAGGACCTGGGCTCAATTCCCAGCACTCATGTGAGACATCTCACAACCACCTGTAACTCCAGCTCCAGGGACTCTCAAACCCTCTTCTGACTTCTCCAAGCACCCACATGCATATGACATTCACTTTCAAAAGTCTACACATATTCACCCAATAAAAAAATAAGATAAAATCTTTTTTCATTTTTAAAAGAAAATGTAGAATTTGAGATATAGAACTTTGTTAAAAAGGTTAATTCAATTCAGTGGTGACTGAATTAGTTCCTATAAAAATAAGAGCTAATAACTCTACGTAAGTCGAGACAAGTGTTATTCTTTGAAGAAGGTAACACTTAATTTCAGGCTTTGTTTTTTATTAAAGTATGGTTAAGAAAGAATTGTTAAAAGATTTACTTTGTGTGTGCAAGAGCACATGTGCGTGTATGATGTGTGTGCACATGTGTGCATGCGTGTGCATGTGCATTGTGTAATATGTGTGTGCGTGCATGCATGCATGTGTGTCTGCATGCATGTATGTGATATGTGTGTGTACATGGATGTGTGTGTGTGTCTGTGATGTCTGTGCTAGCACCCTTATAGTCTAGAAGAAGCAACAGATCCTCTAGAGCTGAAGTTACAGTGCCCGTGAGCTTCTGAGAACTAAATATGGCTTCTGAAAACCAAATTCAGGTCCTCTGCAAGAACAGTATACGTTCTTGATTTCAGAGCCATCTCTCCAGCCCCTAAATATGAATCTTTTAACACTAGACATTTACTTGGAAGTTTCTATATAATCGAAAGAAAATAAAATATTAAAAAAAGGAGACAAAGAAACCACATCAGTTCAACGAAATATAGGAAAAGAAAGATATCGTGCAAGGAATGATAACTGAGCAAGAAACACAAAAGATGATAGAAATAATTCCATAAGCAATTGCGATAATGAATCCATATAAAGAGGTCCTCCTACTAGGGTTTTGTTTGTTTTTTTAAAGACTTACGTATTTTTGTTTGTCTGCATGTGCAGTGTGTGTGTGTGTGTGTGTGTGTGTGTGTGTTGTGCATGTGGGGTAGGGGTGCCCAAGGCCAGAAGCAGGGATTTGGTTTGCTGGAGCTGGAGTTACAGGAGGTTGTAAATCACCTGAACAGTTCTCATAACTGTTGGGCCATCTCTCCAACCCACCCTGTTCTTTTTTTTAATCTAGCTACATACTGCTCACAGAAGACACACCTAGAGCAACATCACACAGATGTGTGTAAAAATCAAGGACAAGAAACATACCTGCTTCTCAAACACTGCACAAAATGAAGCTGGTATGGCAGCACTGATATCAGACAAAAAGACACAAAACTCAAAAACCATCCATTCAAATAAGAAGGGCAGCCCAATGCATGATGAAATTAGCATGCGTGTCATAACTTTATGATATGTAAAGTAGAAATATGGAAATTTGTGCAGACAAACTGATGATTATAGAGGGTAATTAGTACCAGTTAGAACGTAGATGTTTGGCACAGAAAAATTGACCAGCTTGATCTAACAGAAACAAAGAGACTCACATACCACAAAAGGCAAAATCCTCTTTAGTGAACATGTAGACTGTCTACAAATATTGGCACAAGACCAGGATTTCAAAGATTCTGAATCACACTCATCATCCCATGACAATGATATCAACTAAACTAGAAATCAACAAAACCAGAACAAAACGTGTGTTTGGGTACATTAAAATGAACAGTCAAGTAAAATCCAAATTAGTAAGAAATTATTGCTTATTAGAATGTATGGGTAAGCTAAGCTATAATTTAAAGATAAACTTATGACATTATAATCAGTTAGTAGAAACCAGAAAGATTTGAGTAAACATTCAATTTGAGGACCTAGGAAAATAGTAAATCTAAAGAAGGGGAAACTCACACAAAATAAGATTATAATTAAAGAAATAGTCGTAAAAATGATAGAGAATGTAGTTAAGGATTATGCTGCTTTAGTAAAGTTATGGCTGAAGGTTCTTCTCCAAGGTCTGCTGCAACTTTACTGGCCCTGGAGAGCTGCTTAGGATTCCAGTACCACGCATGGCCTCCCTCTTATTGACTAGGTCTTATGTCCAAATAGAGAGCTGTCAGTCACCTCCAAGGTGGGTATCACTGCAGCACCGTAAGCTGCTGGTTGTGTCCCTCTTTTATAAACTTGCATGTGCTGCTTGGTACCATGAAAGCTAGTCCTCAGGGAAGAGTCTTTCAAGTCAGTTCCAACTTCGGGGTCTCTGGACCCTGAGACTGAGGTACATGGGGTCTTCAGCAATGGGGACTTATCTTCCACCTCTGGAAGCAATCAAGGGCAACGGACTGTATGTTTTGGAAGTCTCTTAAACAACCCTGACCAACAACTCACAAGAAGACTTATGATATTGACGACTTTGCTTAGGTAGTCTCTGGGCCTTGGAGGGAGCACGGTCAGCCCAGGTGAGAAAATTAAATTTAAACTACATATGTATATTTATATACAGGCTTAAGTGTATTAAAGGGTTGAAGTGTTTTCAGGTAGGTAGCTAATAGTATGACTCCCCATGACATTTTCAGACACCATGACTGCTATTTTACCCTACTCTCTCCTTCTTCTGGACTAACTACATTCTAAACATTTGTCCTTATACTTAAAAATAAGTGGATTCCTCACCCCTCCTCCAGGAAAATTATCTTCGTGATAGAGGTTATTACAGAAAACCACAACCAATCACAATGGAGCGTTGTGGAGCCCAGTCCCAACGGAAACATCTACAATGCAACTCTCACACCTAAAGCTCAGGGAGCATTACAGAATGATTGTAAGAACCAGAAAATCAAGAAGCTTTCTGTGAGATTGCCTCTCCTAGAAATGTCAATAGAGACCCAGTAAGTCTCACCAAGTACAGAAACATGAGCTGAATAAGGGCATCAACAGTAGACATGCTAAAGTGGATAAGGAAAAGACTATGAGGCTTCAAGGATACACATAAACCTACAGAGAACTAAGGAAGGCTGAGGGCAGAGGAAATGGCCTTCCCCAGGGAAGAACACACCAAATAGGTTATCTAAGACCTAATGACCGTCCCTAATAACACACGTACAAGCAACATTATCTAAACTAAGCAGGTTATATTTAATAACATATATATATATAAATATATGCATGTAACAACAATTAATGAAAAGAGAGGTCATGAATTTGAAAGAGAGCAAGGAGGTGTATTTGGGAGTGTTTGGAGAGGAGAAAAGGGAAGGGAGAAATGTTATAATTATAATCACAAAAAGAAAAGAAATTTAAAAAAAAAAGAAGGGACAGATAAAATCCAAAGTTGGTTTATATGATGTCCTAAGTATTAAATACAAGACTAGCCAAGGGGATAGCTCGCTGGGTAAAAGTGTTTTCCACCCAGCCTAATGACCTGAGAGTCTCATGGTGGTAGAAAGAATTGCGTTCTGTTAGTTGCCCTCTGATTTCCATACTTGCTCTATGGTATGGGTGATGTGCGTGCAGGCATGTGCACACGCGCATACACACACACACACACACACACACACACACACACACACACAGTATTAAATATGGAATTTTATAAAAGCATATTCACATGATCTCAAGAACAATACACTAGTTTCTAGAAGAAAACAAATTTCTAATAATGACCCAAGAATGAACAAAGAAAGTTTAAGTAGACAAGTAAATTAAATTGGTGATGGAAAGTCAAGCCAAATGACACTACAACGAGATTATATTACAGATAAATCCACCCTGATCTTCCAAGAATGACAACAACAACAACAAAAAATCCCCAAGCTGATTCCAATTCTGAAAAAAAAAAAAAAGATGTCATACTGCTTATCCTGACTAGATAAGCCAGCACACCAATGGTTGGCCAATTGCTGTGTGAACAGAAAGCTAGCCAGCAATGGCTTTAGGCAGATATTTTAAAATGCCAAAAGATAAATTCATGAAACAGCAACAAATAAAATGCTTGTGACTAATATCTAAATATTGTGCTCAAGTACATTTAACTGCAAAAAAATATCAAAGAAGGTTTCGTATCAAACAGTTCACTAAGGGTTCATCATCATGCAAACCACTAATACATTCCATAGTAAGAATTTTTAAAAAATACATCGTGTCAACAGTTGAAGACAATCCCGACACGATTCAAGGCCAACTGTTGACAAACGTGTTCAGTAAGAAAGAAATGAAGGGTCTCTGGAAGGCACACTTACTGAAAGTTGTGCACACATCGTACCTAGTGTATGATTTTATAAGAATTTAATAAAAATCAGAAGTGATACAAAAGTAATGATCAATTATTTTGTTATATCACAGGACTCAGAAATTCAGTAAAATAATGAAGTATGTAAAGTTTAGTCACAAATGATATTAATGTCTACATAGATATTTCAAAGAATCTACAGATGAATTATTAAAATAAAGTAAATGTTTAGAAGGAGCACTAGACACAAAAATCAACATCAATGAATAAAATCCCACTGGGTGAATATTCTTTAGATTCCTAGGAATAAACTTACCAAAAAATATGAAATCTTGATGCAGAAAACTGTAAGCATTTGTCAAAGGATTTAAAAATACCCCAAGGACTTTAAAATTAATTATAATACTTTGATTATCTCAAACAACTTTACAAATTAAAATTAAAGACCAAAGAAGGTTTAACAGGGAACTCTATGCATCAGCTTACATTTGCTTCTATGCCAAAAAGCTAAAAGCAGGAAAGAGAGTCTTGAAGAACAAAGTGGAAGAAATCTTTACCATATAAGAATTATTCTAAAGTGATGGTAAGAAGTGAAGGTATGTGTGCAGAGACAGACAAACGATCCCATGGAAATAAAAAAAGACCCTAGAAACAGGGATGTGCTCAGCTGGAATGTGATAGGCAAGGCAACACAGACCAACAGGGAAAGGATGCTCTGGTCATGAAGAAACATTGGGAATTTGATTATAACGGAGGGATAACAGGTTGATCCCCTCCTCACACCATATGCTACATTCAATTCATAGTGATTACAGGCCTGACTGTGAAATAGCGAACCTAAGCATTCTGGAAGGAAACGAGAGTAGGCATGTCTGGATTTTGGTAGGAAAAAAAAAAAAATTAGACAATGTAAACTCAACTAAAAAAAAGTTGATAAATTGATTATACTATAAAAAAGGTTCAGCAAAAATGTGATTAAAATTAAAAGGCAAGTTATGATATAAGAAAAGAATACCACAAGCTAAGGGATATAAAGAACACCTAGAAATCAAATAGAAAAGCAGAGAATAAAGTCAGCCCAGTAAGGGTATCAGGCGTGGTATCTGAGCAAAGGTCTTGATAAAAGAGACACACCAAAGGCCAGTGTCAGACTCACTAGAGATGTTAAAGAGCAATGAGGTAAGGAGTCCATATACTCACATTAGGAAATTTTAGAATCCAACAAACAGAACTCTGATGAACATAAAAGGAAATAAGGTCTTCTCACCCTACCATGAAATATAAATATTTTATCAGCCTTCAGAGCCCTTTGAACACCTCCCAGCAGCCCCAGTCCTGTGGTTTTTCCCCACAACAATAGCCACCAAAATTTTCTATCTTTGAATCCTTTCACATTCTTAATGACTGAAAATCACAAAGAGTTTTTAAGTGGGTTGTTATCTACTAGTAGTCAACATGTGAGAAAGTAGGAATGAGAACTTGTAAAGTATTTACAATTAACATTAATGTCCCAATAATTTATCTTTCACATGTCAAAATGACTATTTCAATTAACAGACTTTTCAGAGTAAAGGCCATCTCTCCAGCCCAAATGATGATGTTTTGGTCAAAGTATTTGGAAGAAATGTAAGCCAACATATGGAATAGATCTTTTGTCCTTGCATAATTTTGCAATATCATACATTTGTCACTGGGAAAAAAACTGGGTTATGGAATTAAATGGCTCTTTCAAATGTGAGTACCTTCGTTATATACTATAAAATGTTCTGTTAACATTACTATTTGGCTCAGCATAAAACGTTTTCAATTATTCAGTAACTCTAGAGTGGCAGATTTCACTAAATTGTTAATTTTTTTTTTTTTTCTTGAAGGCTTGAGTTTTGTGACTGGTCACATACACTGCCAGTTCTCATTGAGGCGAAAGTTCACCTTACTCATTTTTAAGACATGTTCCCCCCAGAACTGACATGATGAAACTCGACAGGTAGTGTGATCATATTAGAAGGCAGAGCCTGTGACAGATGGAAACAAGGTATGTGAAGCTGAGTCCCGACAGAAGAAATCACTTGGATGGAGTTAGGGATCCAGGGGATGCTCACTTTCATCTATTCTGTCTGAGTAAAGGCAATACATTCAAGGCACCATTTCTGATGCAAAGACAAGAACCCTACCAGACACTAAACCTGCCAGCAACTGTTTCTACACTCTTCAACCCCTCAGGAGTGAGAACAAAAAAGTTTTCTATTATTTATAGTCATCTAGTCTAAGAGACTTTGTTACAGACACACAATCCGAGCCAGCTCACCAGCTGTCCAGGAGCCCATTAGTGTGGTTTAATACTGGTTTATTTCACCTGTCCATTGTCCTTTATAGTGAATATGAAGATCTGTGGAAAGGTTTGGCCTATAACTTGAACTACTCTGCCACGCAAACAGAAGTTCTTCCATGCACCTTTCCCACCGTGGCACAGGGAATTCTAAGAAGCCATACATTTGAGGGTTGAGAATTATTATTTTTTAAATATTTATTTATTACTTCAGGTTACATCTCCATCGCAGTGTTCTCTTTCCACCCTTCCCAGTCCTGTCCTTCCACCCTCTACCCCCTATCCCTTCCATCCCACTCCTCTGGAACGGAGTGTCCCTACAGAACAGTCCCCCACCCCAGTTAACATGACTCCTCATTTTTATTACTTCAGGGATATTCAGCCAGCACAGGGTGCTGAAGATGCAAAAACTACCAATATCATCTGTGAGGCTCCTTTGATTCACACTAGGCTCCACCGTGGTGTGACCAGTCATTGCTTTCCACTGTGGGTGCAAACACAGGCACAGAGAAGAAGGCAGATCATATCTCACCCTTATTATGAAAATGTTTTCAGCCTTGAAGACCTGCTAAAGGAAGACAGCATGGACCCCAGGGGATTAATGGACTAAACTTTGAGAATCACACTCTAGGGAAAGGCATGCATCTGCCCAGGCAGAAATAATGGGCTCAGCATTATTTGCATAACACACGCACACAAAATGCAAACAACTCGACTGCCCCTCACTAGGAGAATGGGTAAATAAAACCAATGCACACCCACACAATGGAACCCCAGATAGCCAATGCACTAAGCTATATCCAGCCCCATGAATAATTCTCATGCATAATGTTGAAATGGCAATAGTTGGCAGAGGAATATGGCAATATGCCACTAACAAAAAGCTTAAAATGTTTAAAGTGATACTGTATGTTTTATTGTTGTATATTTTATAATTACAGTATGTTAAAAGTTCAAAAATATGCCTGGAGATGATAAATTCTGAGTTCATGAAAACAGTTTCAAAAAGGTTCCTGGGGTCATTTGGTTTCATTATAATGTCTTACAACTCCAAAAAAAACTATTGGAAATATACAAGGCACTGTATTGTGTCAAGACATTATAATAATGTATAGTACAATATATATTATTTACATTAACTCCTATTCTAACATGGACATTTGAATTATTTCTTGATCTAAAGTAGACAATTTTTAACTTTCTTATTCCATGATATTTTTGAGATTATATCGTTTCTACTTTCCCGTTCTTCCTTCAACCCCCACCCTCATATATCCCTCATTGCTTTTTTTCAAATTTACGGGCATTTTTCACTGTTGTTACATGCATGTATGTTTATACACATATATGTATACTATATGCATATATTCATAAGCATAACCTGTTCAGTCTGTATAAGGTTACTTGGATGAATGTTTTCAGGACTGACCATTTGGTATTGGATAACTAGTTAGGGTACTTTTCCCTGGAGAAGACTATTTCTCCCACTCAGCATTCCTTCATTGTCTGTAGTTCTACATCTAGAGTTGAATCCTTTGGGTTTTGCCTTCCCCCAGTCACAGTAGTCTGTCTATTGGGGTCATCTTTGTTCAGCTCAGGTTTAGGGGTCATGTTGATAAGACTTTCTGTGTAGCTTCTGACATTCCTAAGAGATACACTCTTACACCAAACTCTCTGTTCCTCTGATCTCCACACACATGCAGTGGCAGGTATGTCACATATGTATGTACATACACACATACATATAATTAAAATGAATTAAGAATTAATTTTCTCTTGTTGTGATTTAAGTTTAGCAAAATTGAATATTAAGTGTGAATCATACACTTTCCTAATTGAGGAACATTTGCCATGAATATCACACATAATTTGTACACTTTTATTAATGAAGAGATGGCATTGTAGTCTTCAAATGTTGTCAATGACTCCTTAAAGAATCAAGAGAAGAATAAGCAATACTTTTGATTCTTTTCTTTATCTTTTTTTCTATCTCCCATTTTATTTTTATTGAATGGTTCCCAGAAAATGGGAAGGAAAAAAATTAAACACAATTACTGGAATTTTACTAAGGAGTTTCACAGAAGGAGAAACTAAAACTATTAAGTATTTTAATTTTATGATAATATACTGATTTTATATATGCTCTATTTTTCCCTTTCTCAGCAATTACCTTACGGTTGGACTTAGCATTAAGTAGCTATCATATTTACAAGCATCCTGTACATTATTCTTTCCTCACAAACTTTTTATTCCTATTCTAACGTGTGGCCCAGTCTATAATCTGTGGCCCAGTAGCCAACAGTTTTGTTATCCATATCACCATTGACAATGAACTCAAGCTTTCTTCCCATTGGTTAAACTTGGTCCGAGCTGGATAGTATTACCGACCTCAGACAGCCACCTACCCATCCAACACAAGAGGAATCAGAGGTAGGGGAGATAGTTCAGTCAATAAAGTTCTTGCCTCAGGGGCTGGAGATATGCAGAGGAATCAGGATTTATTTCCCAGAACCCACATCGGAAGGATCGCAGCTACCTGTAACTTCAGTTTCAGGGGACCCAATGCCCTCTCCTGGCATCCACAAACACCTACACGCACATGGTGCACAGACAGAAAAGCAGGCAAACACACACATACAAATAATTTTTTATGTTTATTACTTCAAGTTACATCTCCATCACAGTGCCCTCTTTCCACCCATCCCACTCCCACCCTCCTACCCTCTCCCACCTCTCCCTCCTATCTTACTCCTCTGGAGTGGGGTGTCCCTACATATCAGGCCCCCCCCCCAGTTCAGCAGCAATATGAGGGCTAAGAGCTTCCTCATGTACTGGGGACTACATGGCAGCACCACTAGGGCAAAGTGTCACATGAACAGGTAACAAAGCCTAAGTTCCTGTTACTTTTGGTGTGTTGGTTATAGGATGGTTATCCTGTACTATATGGCTAAAATCCAATTATAAATGAATAGATGAAGCCATGTGCATCTTTCTGACTCTGGGTTAGCTCATTCAGAATGACAAATAATTCTTTTTAAGTTAAAGTACTTGTCACCAAGCTTGAGGACCTGAGTTAAGTGCCCCAGAATGTATGTCTAAAAACAGACACAACACTAGGGGGACAGGCAGAGGATCCCTCACCTTGCTAGATAGCCGATCTAACTGACTAGGCAAGTTTCAGGTTCAGTGAAGGATCCTGTGTCACAAGAACAGGGTGGAAGGTGATTGAGGAAGACACCCAATGTTACACATGTGCATTTGCAGCCTCACACTTGTGCACATACACAAACAAATATGTGCACACACAGCACGTGCTTCAGCATACCCAACGTAAGGAAATCAGAGGGTTGAGCTGAAACTAGAAGAGGCAACCCTGGGGGACAGGTTGAAAGGAAGGGAAGCTGAGACTTGGTGGTAGGAGCCAGGGGCTGGGTGTGGTTGAACTGGTAGAGCACCTGCCTAGAAGACTCAAAAGACCTGGGTTTGATCCTCAGCAGCACATAGACCAAACTGGAAGTGAGGAGGCAGATAGACTACTGTCTGTCCATCTAGCAAGACTGCAATACATCCATGCCATTGAATGATTAACTGATTCCTAGACAGGAAGTCCTTATAAACTGGACTATAGATGGTCAGTTATACACACACACACACACACACACACACACACACGCCAATAACCTCTGAAGATATAAATGACACGCTCTGGTTAAGAGTAAATGAGACACTTTGCCCTCGTGGTGCTGCCTTGTAGGCCCCCGGTGTATGAGGAGGCTCTTGGCCCTCATATAGCTGCTGAACTGGGGCGGGGGACTATTATGTAGGGACACTCCACTCCAGAGGAGTGGGATGGAAGGGTTAGGGGGTAGAGGGTGGGAGGGCGGGACTGGGAAGGGTGGAAAGAGAGCACTGTAATGAAGAGGTAACCTGAAGTAATAAATTAACATAAAACATAATAATAAATAATAATATACATAATTATTTTTCCCAAGACAAAAAAGATAATAAATCAATATCAACTCTTATTTTACACAAATAAATATTTTTAATTTTCTCAATAAAAAAGAGTAAATAATTAATATGACCCCAAATAGGCCTTCATCATAACTCCTATGCTATTAGTTGCACAAGTGGTATCAGAGTTACTTGCGTGCATAGTAGGTGGTCAGTTCACCTTGGTTGAGACTGACGGTAACAGAATGAAGCTTTGTGTTTGAGATTTGGGGAGTTTGCCTCAATGAATTACTTCCTTCAAGCTTGTTTCTGTGTGTGTTTCCATGAATCGCATTTGCCACAGGTCCACACTCAATCACTGTCACAAGTAACCTCATGACAAGGATCAGAGTTACCAGCTACTTCTTTTCTGCACTTTGTTAAAAATGAAACTGTACCATGAATTTGAGTGCATCTAATGCATAAATACATATTTTGCGTGGTTCAATGCCAGTATATCAAGTTCAAATGTCACCACATTACAAAACCAACTGGAGGCTATTATTCACTTACTCTCCCAATATCTGTAAGCTATTTCACATCTTTTCCCACTTTCCCTAAAAGCTAAAACCTCACCACTGATAGTACTTCCTACCACACATCCTCAAAATAGCAAATAACCAATGCTGAGCCTGTGGTCCATGAGTGAAAAGTTACCTTTATTCTGTGTTCCCTGTGGCCTATTTTGGGAACCCAGCTTCGATGGCTTGGAATCAGTAGCCTGGAGGGCTTTTCAAACCACTAGAAGCAACCCAAGCTGGAAAGCAGACGTGTACCTTTTTAACATAGCCACTGAGCAAATGTGACCTACTGCAAATTTTGACACAATAAAGCCTGATACTCCTCCACAGAAGTGATATGTATGGGTTTGGTGTAGAAAAGGCTGGAAGGAGGGGGTCCCAAAATATTAGAACTTCAAAGTGGCATGCAGGTTGGTCTACAAGACCGAGGGTCAGATAGACAGACAAACAAATGCTAAACAAGAGAGACAGAGATAAAGGAATAGAACTATTTTAAATACGATTAGCAAATAGGCTACCACACTCAAAGATCAGAAAGATCAACTATTTACAAGTCAATCAAACATATTTGGACTCAGTTCTTAGGCTATGGGAGCATGCCAGGTAATATTAACAACATGCCTGTTCACTTGGGTCCCCTCTGTTATTCTGCCTGGCCGGGGTAGGATCTAACTGTGGGCTCTATTCTCCATTTGGATTAAACCCCAAACATTACAAGCTATAGCTATTTCTCTTGGATAACCTCCAACGTGATAGTAAGACCTTATTGCTGAAGACACCGCAGAGACTGGTGCCTGGCTTGGCAAGGTATGCCTAAGTAGTACTATAGTAACATGAATGTTATGGTGGTAACCAACCACTTTCTGGTTTGATTTAAGGCCCACTCCACAAGATGGAACTTATGCTTGGTACCACCATCTGCGTCAAATATTATGGCTTCATACATTCCAGGCTCTAAGGAGAATCCTAATATTATTAATCTGCTAAATGAACATAGTATGAAGTTTTGTTCTAAGTCCTTACTTTTATACTCATAGATTAGTGCATCTCTCAACCTTCATCGGAGAAACATCTTTTTACAGTAGATGGCAATAAAGAAAACCATAACTGCTCAAAGAACAGAGGCTGTAAAATATGCACCCCTAAATGAGGCATCTATATCATACCTCCTCTCCCTGAGATTCAAGTTTAATTATGAAAGAGAGAACCGAAAGACTTTAAGAGCCAGGGGTAGTAGGAATTTACAGTGAAACAGTTATTTACTAGTCATGACAGGGATGTTGTACATGTGAACTCACAGAGGCAAGGACTGCACGTACAAGTCCTGCACCAAATTGGGCCAACCAATATCTCAGAATGAGATGGAGAGGGGATCAAGGAGTCCCACCTCCAGCTGAGAAGCTACTAGTAATCAAGAGTGACCAGGATAAGTAAAGCCAGCTTACTTCAGGGATGCATCCCCTGAGAGACCACCCATTCTCTTGTAAATGGTCCTAGGCCTGTGTGTGTACACAGGCAGCATTAGGTAGACTCAGTGGATTTCAAAGAAGGACACATGAAGTTGGGAGGGAAAGTGATGAAGAATAGGGGGAATATTGGAAGGGAAGGAATGCGGGCATAGATTTGACAAAATACATTATATGCTTGTATGAAATTCTTAAACAATAAACATAAATAAAATTTAATGGTAGTGTCCTGTGGCTCAGCCTATTATACATAAAGTGTACTGTATCACCTGACATGATAAAGTCTCATTAAGCTGTGAAGGAGAATGAGGGGGAGAGGGAAGAGGCATTTGTTCCTGGATGCTGAGCAATTCCTTTCTCTCCTTCCTTCCCTTCTCCTTCTTTTCCTTTCTCTTTATTTTTTCCTTCCCTTTCCTGTCTTCCTATCCCATTTACTTCCTCAAGAGGTGGTAGCCATCAGCAAGGAGCAGGAAGCTGAACAATAAGTTAGAAAAGACTATAGGGCTGATTTTTGTTTTTTGTTTTCTGGAAGCACTTGATTGGATAAAATGTCAAATTGACCAATGACTTAGGATACATGTCAGGGTTCATTGAACATGTGAGCCAGGCCATCTCTGCCTGTGGATAGGCAACAGTTGGTTAACATCACCATCTAAGCACATTTCAAGACTAAAGCAGGTTGAACATAGAGGGGCAAAAGAGTGTCCCCTCTACATAGAGCCATAAGGAGAAACTGAACCAAAGATGGACATTGAGTCCAAGACTTCATAGCTTCAGACATGCTACCACACACATTGTAAGAGTGTTTTGTTGAGATATATTTTCTCTGCTCCAGCTTCATGAAAAAAACCTACAAATTGATGGAGCCCTAGTGAAGTTCACTCTTTTCCAGGCAGCATGCTGCAGAAAGAAGAAACTTGCATCTGTGAATGCAGGAAGCATGGCTCTGCTTCAGATTGCAGGAGCTTGTATTTTTGTTCCCTTGAAACATTATTTATCCTGCTTTTAAAATACAAACACACACAAATGAATAAATAAATAAATACACACATATGTACGTACATACACAAATAAAAGTCGAGATTTTTTTTTTAATCAGTTGTGTGCTCTTTGCTAGGACCTGGTGTGTCTACTCACTGACAAATAAGTCTCATGATTTCGTCTTCCTCTTGAGGTGTAGAAAATGGTGTTGTCACTACCCACCCAACCCTCCAAAAAAACACTTGGAAGCAAATGTTCCCAAATAGAAGACTTTCGCACTTGACAAAGAACTGTGCTAACAGTTATCAGGATGGTAGGTTTTTATTAAAATGCTTCATGATCTTCCAATTTTTCAAAATCCCACAAAATGATAGTTATGTAATAATCCTAAAACTTGCACAAAACCATAGTTGCTACCGTAAAATTATTTAAAAAGCATAATCTATCATCTACCTCATTATTACCACAGAGCGGGGATAATTAAGAGATTCATTTTACGTGTGCTTTTTTGAAAGCCAGATATACAAAATTATGTGCATATAAAAATGAATAGTATCTGATTATAGTTCAAGTAACTCGTAGTTTAATTCAACAGTATAATTTAGTAGTTTTCAAACAAGGTGAAGAAGAGACTCTAGCACCCAGGGACCTCCCACCAAGGGTTTCAGTTCAGCATGACTAAGGTAGAAATGACATTACAAAGAAGGACCAAAGAGAGTGGACAGCACATTGTGAGTCACACAGATACACTACAGTAGGTCCTCTGGGATGCTCCCCTTCCAGCAAGCTGAGCCTAGGCCCCAGACACCACATTCTCTCCTCGAAGGACTTACTTAGCCCTGAAACAGATGCTGTGTAAGGGCCTACACAAAGCAATGATCCAGCAAAGAAACCACATCTGACTCAAGTTAGATGAAGTTTAAGGCCAATTCTGTTTCATACTCTCCCTTGGGAACACCAAGAACAACCACTGAACAAGGACTGGTACCTTCCCGATCTGGAAGACCAGAATTAATGATCTGCTTAACATCTTTCTTCTGTCTGGTTTTTGGTTTGCTCTTACTATGTCATCCAAAGTTCTGTTTCCCAGAACCATACCTTCTACTGCTCCTTTCTGTCTGGACCACATGAGCTGATCTGAAAATGACGGCACACTGGGCCTAGGTCTGGGTCTGGGAAGATGGCCCAGCAGTTAGAAGAATTTGCTGCTCTTGCAGAGGACATGGGTTTGGTTCCCACCACCCACATAGCAGCTCAATATCATCTGTAACTCTAGTTCCAGGTTCCTTCTCTGGCCTGCATGAGCACTGTACACACATGGTACACAGACATACACACAGGCAATTCACCTATACACACACACACACACACACACACACACACACACACACACACACACATACACACATACACATATATATCTTTTAAAGATTATATATATATATATAAATAAATAATATAAATAATATATATTAAATATATATATAAAATCTTTAAAAGAAAAGGTGATTGGCACACAAAGCTGCCACTTACCCACACAGCAATTCTATGTCTGTCTACAAAATGTACTCCTTTCTCAAAACGCTTTCCTTCTACCTCATGAAAGCATGTTACACATTTTCTATTAGCCCTGCTCTCCTCTAGAATTTGGTCCTAAATCAATACACAACTAGAGTTAACTCCCTCTTGCCATATTCCATCCGTGTGTCACCTATGCTGGGACTGGCAGAAAAGCTTTGAAGATATATGTGTTGTATGTTCAACCCTTCCCACTCTAGGTCCAGACCACTGAAAGTTCCTACCACCGGGGAGGTGAAGGTGAGTTAGCTCTTTTGATGATAATTATGATTTTCATCTTTAGGCAAAATTCTATATTTCCCTAACTCATTGCCTTGTGGGTGGAATGTTTGGAGTAAATTGGATTACTAGGAAATTAGTCTTTTTATATGCATCCTACTTACGGGGGGGGGGGGAGAATAGTGGTAGTTCAAATTCCCATCATTTAACCAGAGAAAATCGCAGGGTGAGTGAAATCTGCATATACACAATGGGGAAGAAATAGTTTGTCAAGAAGTAAACAGAGATGAGGAATAGCATCTATAGAGGTGCCTTAATCTACAAAATGAAGTGGAGAATTAACGTAATCAAGCTTGCTTTCTTTTCTCTCTCTCCCCCTTTCCCCACTCTCATTTCAAAGAAAAGTACTATATAAATAATTGAAACAGAGGGGAAGTTTTTTTTCCCTTGAATAATTCAGGAAACTGCCTCAATTTTCCCCTCCGCTCTTTACTGCATTTACTTGCGTAGAGTTAGGCCACATCTACATAATGAGGCCTTTCTTTGTATTATGCAATCAACAAGGTATTTCTTTTCTTTTATCTTAATTTTTACAATTGGTTGTGTGATGATTAACCATATCAATCATATATTGATCTGATTTCCTAAGGAAGAAAGAAAAATTAGCTAGACTAACCCTCCTAGTCTTGTCTGATTTTTCCCCTTCCTCTCTGGGTTCTTGTTACCTGAGATGGGTGACTGAGGTTTCCAAAATTCTCTCCATTACACAACTACATGATTGGCCTATTCATTCATACACTAGCAGGATGTTCATTTAATCCTAGTGACAATGGGTAAGAAATGATGGGAGTATGGTAACAAGCATCTTTTAAGATGCCATAGTGCTGGGTGTGGGATGCATGCATCTTAGCTAGACACTAGGAAGGTAGAGCGAAGAGATTTGTGAATTCAAGGTCAGCCTGAATTGCATAAGAAGATACTGTCTCAAAAAGAAAAAAAAACAGATTAAAAATCAGTAGAACATGATTTTTAGGTTGGCACAGCTCTACGTTCTTGTCTCATTGCTAAAATCAAATACCTGACAAGTGGCAACTTAAAGGGAGAAAAGAGTCATGATGGTAATACTCTGCTAGATTTCTTTTTCTCTTCTTATTCAGTCCAAAACCACAGCCTGTAGGACAGACCACCTTCCCTCCAGAATCCACTGTGGAATCTCCTCAGACAAAAGCCGAACATGTACCTTACTAATAATGCCCTCTGTATTTGTTATGCAATCAAACTGATGATCAAAATTAATCATCACAAACGTGTTGTGGACTCTGCTTCAGAACTTTGGTATCGAGTGGAGAAATTTCTTTACATCACCATTAGATGTTTTTCTCAATTTAGTGAGCTTAACTTACACAATTTCCAGTAACTTTTATGAAGCCAAGTCTCACAAACATACAGATTCCTGTTTAGGTTGAGTGAACTCATTTCTTGTTACCCCAAAATACTTCAAAATGCTTGACGTGGTTACAGACAACCTATCTTTGGACTCTACCTATGTGTGTCATGGAAATGTTTCTGTCTTACTGTTGATGAGCATGTCTTCTCACACATTAAACATTCAGAAGTGGTCACTACATTGTGTTTGGACTAGCACTTCCTTTGGACAGCACAGTTGCAACACTTGACTTCAAGGAAACACTTCCTGCCCTCCACTAAGAGGGACCCTTCCCTTGCTCTGTTAGGCATGGCTGAATCCCTGAATATAAACCACAAACATGGCTGGACCACAGGGGACACTTTATAAAAATGGGAATCATTTGTAATACATGGGGATTCACTCTGGGACACTCCATCATCACAGTTCAGCATCTTCTGGGTTCCTACTTACTGTTCATTTCTTAATTGAATTTCTTTTCCTTCTGATTCCCTGTCATTCTCTTTCTGCTCCACTCCCCATTCAGTTCTTATTTCTTTGCTTACTAGCCTAGGTATACTATTTCCCTTGAGTTTTCTTATTGTGAAAATATTTCCTAAAGGGTTGGCAAGATGGATCAGAGGTTAAGAGCATGTACTCTTGCAGAGGACCCAAATTCAGTTCCCAACAACCTATGTTGGGCAACTCTAAACTACCTGTTGCTCCAGCTCCAGGGGATCCAACACCATCATATGGCCTCTGCCAGGGCCTCACAAACCACACATAGACCCATACATATACACATAATTTAAAACTTAAATGAACCTTAAAAAAATAATTCCTTCTCTTTGATCCAACCTGAACCTCTGGCTCTACCCACTGTTCCAAAAGCTGCACGTCACTGCATCTAACCGGGAGTGTCCCTCCTTTAAGCCGCATGTATCTAGATGGATTAGGGAAATGCTTTTTCAATTCTTGGCCCCAGTTCAGCTCTCAGGAGGAACCAGTCTCCTACACTCGGGCTATCTAGTTGTCAGGACTCCAGAGTCAGGTTAACTGGCTTTGGAACCTCACCGGTGGGACTTTGAGTGTATCAGGTACCTTTTTCATCACTGTAGCAAGACACCTGACAGACACAGCCTAAGAGGCCCCTGGTTGCTTGGCCCTGGGCACTTCAACAGAGCAAAATGGTAATGGGAACCCATAGTAGAGAACAACTGCTCCCATCACAGCAAAACGCAGGATGCCAGTGGTTGGTCAGCTTTCTCCTGTTCTTCCTTGCTCAGAAAATCCTCT
The DNA here is from genome assembly GCA_907164525.1 of Lophiomys imhausi. Taxonomy (NCBI): domain Eukaryota; kingdom Metazoa; phylum Chordata; class Mammalia; order Rodentia; family Muridae; genus Lophiomys; species Lophiomys imhausi. The sequence continues at coordinate 2,504,626 of CAJQZJ010034140.1, forward strand.
CTGAAAACTCCATCCCAGACATGCCGGAAGGTGTGCCTCACCAATCTTCTAGGTGATTTTTAACTCCAGTCCAGCTGTCAACTATCACAGCCAACTGGTCAAGTTGCATAAACTCCCAGGGCCTCAGTTTATGTCCCTGGAAAGTGGGGATAATAATAATCACTGTGTTGGAAAAATGAGGTAAAGCAGTGAGGGAGGAGTGCTCACTCTGCACGGTCCTGACCAATGTACAACAGCTCAAATTTGGGGACCACCTCCACAAGTCTAGCTTTGAACGAGACAGAGCACTCCAGTGACATCATCTTACAGCAAAACTGGGGGGGGGTGTCCATCTTATGACCACATCTTCCAGATGAGATTGGTGAAAGCCATGAAACTCTTGGTGTGTGTGGGGGGGAAGCACAAATAAGTATATATATATGTATATATATACTTATTTATATGTGTATGTATGTGTGTATGTATGTATGCCCACATATAAACATGGGTGAGCCTAGGTGTAGAGGCCAGAGGTCAAGGTCAATGTTGTTTACCTTCCTCAGTCCCTTTCCTTGTTATGTTTTGAGACAGGGTCTCTCACAGAACCTGGAGCTTCCCAATTCTGCAAGACAAATAACCAGAAGCTCTAGGGGCCTTCTATTCTCTCTTCCAGCTCCAAGATTATAGGCCCTCATCACTATGCCTAGATTTTTATGTGGGCATTGGAGATCTGTACTTATGTCCTCAGCCTTCCGTGGCAAAATCCATCTCGGCAGACCCTTCAGGGAAAATCTCAATGATGAACCTAACCACAACCATTGGCTCTGGTGACCAGTGGCTCTACACCAGGCACCGCAGTGGACAGCCTGGTGAGCTTTGTGGCTTCAATTTCTGCATCTCAAGGGATATCCCAACTCCCAGACAATTTCCTCTACCTGTGTCAGACATGTAGAAACTAGATTTGAGATGCAGCGAGGATGTGAATAGCAGTCTTGTCTACTCTAACAGAACTAGCACCCACATTAGGAGCACCAGGGAAAGACACCAGGTCTCCAGGCCTGCAGATCAAAGAGAATAAACAATGTAATGAATGCACCACCAGGCAATGCTGCCAGTCTGAGCTTCCCTCTCTCAAAACCCAAATTTTGATTTATGGGCCCTGACATCAGACCCCTAAGGACTCATCCCAACATAGGTTGCAGACTCTGGCTATAGGCTAATGCAGACATTTTCAACATCACTCACAGCTGAATGTCTTTGAAAGTTTAACCTCTGGTCTACTATGGCCTGGCGTAAATGGGTAATCAGACCTGCAGGTATTAATTAAACTCGTGGTTCTATTTATTGTAGGACTCTGGGGACTAAGCAGACAGAAAATAGCAATAAGTACTTCTGAATGTTCTCTTTGGCTTAATTACTGTTCCATAATTAGTCCATCAAATTGATATACAATCAACAAGACTGTACTTACTCCATAGCGCTATTTAGAGGGAGAATGCTTCAGTTCTGCCAACAGCTCTCTTATATTATCAGAGCCTACTGGAGGCTCAGGACAGGAGAGACCTGTGGAGGTCTTTCATGCAGCCTACACATAGCAGCTTCTCAGGAGTGCCTCTCCCCAACAGAATCATTCTATTTAGATACAACCTTCATTGGCAATGGATGACTCTCTTCACTAACCATGCCATCAGACCCAGCCCATGCAGGCAGGACCGAAAAAAAAAAAAAAAAAAGGCAGAACTGTTGAGCAGCCCTGGTTTCCAGGGCTCCATAGATGGTCATCACTGATAATTAAAAGTACAGGTTCCTGAAATCTAAAGGGAGTCAGGAGGTTATCTAATTTAATGGCCTCATTTTACACTGGATGAAACTGAGGCTAGAGAAGTACAGTGGTTAGACTAGGGCCACACAATGTCTGAGAAAAAGAATTTGGGCTGCAATAGAGACCTTTTCAAGCTATGTTAAATTAAGTAAAGGGTGATTTATTATGATAGTGGACTCTCTGGGGATTTAGGCAGGTTATTTCATGAAGTTGAAAATTCCGAGGGTCCCCTCTCTGCTACTCCTCCTACATATCTGTTGCCTCCTTATATCTGGAAACTCTTAATTTTTGTCCCCCATGAGTTCAGCTGTCATATGGCTTCTCTAGTTGCCACTGTATCAAAATGTGGTCACAATTTCAATGCCCAACAACTTCCATGGGTCTTCCAATTCTATAAATTATGGACTTCAATGGTTCATCTCAAATCTGGAGTCCAGGCATGAGGATACAAACAGCTAGGAGCATGGACCACCTATTCCTACCTTCTGCATACACTAGGGTGGGAGAGTCCCAGAAAAGCTATATGACAGAGAGACACTTAACATCCTAACATGGTAGAAGTACCAACAATAATATCTAAATTTCCCAACTCTGTACCCAGAACCCTACACACCTGCTATCTTATACCATTTCTCAGTGTTAGTCCAAGGATCACTATTCAGTTGCTAAGGGCCAGAATTCACGGCTGGAGTTACTTAAGTGGTAGAGTACAATGTGGCCTTAGAACATGCACATATAAAAAAGGATGAAAACAGTAATAAGTTCCTTGATGTTTCATCCCCATTCATAAATACCAAGAAGAAGGGAAAGAGTAGGAGAGGTGAGGAAGGGAGAAAAAGAGGGAGAAGAAATGGGAACAGAGGGGAGAAAGAGGGAGGAGGAAGAGAGGGAGAGAGAAGGAGGGAGAAAAGAAGGGAGAGAGAGGGAGAGAGGGAAAGAGAGAATGAATCAAATATAAACAAAAGTAACAAGTAACGGGAGCTCAAACACTTCCTTCTGCACACATCCATGAAAACTGTGCTTTTGCAGTATGGAGGTCCCTCACTAGGTAGAGCCATCCAAGTAATGAGCAGAATGTCATAAAATTGCCTGCTTCCAGATGATCCAGTAATGATATGCATATTTCACCCTCTAGTAACTGAACTGCTTCAGACAGGGATGAGTGTTTAGGAAAGAACAAACTGTGCTGTTTGAAATGTAGAGGTTACTTATCCCTCTACCTCTTCTCCCATGTTCCATTCAGTTTCCTTATACTTAGTGAATGAGGCAAGGCAGAAGTTCATTTATATTTTCTCTTTCTGCAGCTGCCTCTTTTCATTCTCCCTATTTGAAGGGGGAGTTTAGATGAACCCAAGCAGATAGTAATGAGAAAATACATAATATGAACATCAAGAATCGGGAAACTTGAATTGCTCCCAAGTTATGTCTGTGGGAAAGGAACTGGGCTGGTGGTTAGGGGAAGCAAGTTCTATCCCTGGTCTCTTGATCTCTTTTCAAGTATACCCAGTCATGCTTTCAGGAGACCAAATCATTCTAGAAGTTTCTACTTGTCACCATAGCCAGACCACATGGAATTATCGCTGTGTGATTAAATGATCCTGTACCAGCACGCTGATTCTGGGCTCTCCCTTCTGGGATCATTTGGCTTATGTGGGCCACTCACTTGGTACCACTCAGTCCTAGTAGAACACAAGGCATTGGGAGCAGAAGGGCCTACCTTGACTTTCTCCAGGGTTAGGGCTCCTTTGGGGAGGCTGGTGTACTCTGTGGAAACTCTCTCCAAAGAAGTGCACTGTTGAGTTAACTTGTTGTGGGGAGATGTGCGTAAATGTCTATTCACCCCAGACAGGGCACCAAGGCCACACCAAACCCTAACAAAGTCCAGCTTGGTAAGCCAGTGAGTTTACTGGACTTAGTCACAGAAGCAAGATGGAGAGGTCACTTATAGGAACATGGATGACATCAGAAGAGCTGCATGGCTTAAAAGTCTCACCCTACTATGGGTGACTACTTCCCTAAGCTGCATAAATGCCTCCTCCTGTCAGTTAATCTTCCCAACCTCTGTACACTCTAGTCAAGCACCTCCCAAATCTACACCTGGGTTGGAAACAGAGCATAGAGGTGCCTGGGGGAGAGAAGGCATGGTCTAATCCCAGGTCAGGGTCTAGTGGCTTTCTTCATCACTTTTTTCTATGAGGGGCTGTCAATAGGTTTGATCTGATGAGCTGTGTCATGTGTGGGAAGTTACTGCTGCTTTCGTAAGGATAACAATGGCCATACTATTTTCAGAAGAGAGCAGTTCACAAGTACCAAAGTCAGGTACACATTTAAGAGACTTAGCTAACCACTGAAAGCTTACCCCTGAATCTGGTCCTGGTTCATAAGCCCCAAGTGATTCTGGAACTAAAATAGCTAAGGGATTTCAAGTGTGGGATGCAAGGCAGGGGGGCGTTGGAAATACCAATTATCCCCAAATCTGCCTACCATAGGAAAGAATTTTAGCCATTTGGGATACATGAGACATCAACCCCATCTTTACCTTTACAGGTGAATGAACTGATGGGCCAGAGAGACTGAGCAGCCATGCATGGCCAGAGAGTCTAGGGCTGGGATTACATACAGCCTATGTCCCCTGGCTTCAAGCAGGAGGAGGTGAGCTGTTACCCAAGCTGAGCCTCACACAGTCCTACCAGCTCCTTCCTAATGTGCCCTCCCCTCCCCAGATGTTCACTGCTGAGATCTCCTGACTTAGGAGGTGATAAGGCTTAGTCCTGGGGACCCCTGCTGCACTGTAAGAGAGACTAGATATCTCCACGTGGTATGTTGGGTGCTACACCAGCAAGTACCAGTGGTTAATGAGCAGTGACTAAGCTAACAGAAAAGAAACACCATTCGGGACTAAGCACGCTTTCATCTCAAAAGTCCCGAGAAAGTGACTCTTGTTTATGGCTCCTAATGGTACCATCAGAATCCCAGCAATGCCAGCCAATGAGTGCACAGAGAGAATGCACAGCCTCTCATTCATGAGCTCGCTAGCTTTCAAAAATAACAGAGTTCATTGACGGCCTGCATCACCCGAAGCCTGAGGTTTTTTGATGAGAATACTACAGAATTATGTCACATTCCATAAATCACACCATAGAAGAGATCTTGGAGCATTTTCTCAAATTTGTATAAAATCCAGATTTTTTTTTCTTCTCTTTTTGCCAGGCTGGTTGCACAGTAGGTGTCTGGATGGGTGAAATGAATGACAAGCTAGTAAGAAATTTCCCTCCTTCAAAAAAAAAGGGAGGAGCGGGAGTCAGAGAGATATCATCTAGGGAAGTGACAGGTAGATGGTACAGTAGAGTTGCTGATGAAAAGGGTTTAAATCTGTCAGAATCCTGAATTCAGAACAGCCCTGGCAAAGAGGGGGAGGAAGGCAAACTCTGCTAACCTCTATCTGCACTAGATTTTCATTTGAGGCAAATCCCCAGAGAGGCATCACCATGGTTCCTTCCTTTTAACTTCCTACAGCCAAATGGCCGACCTCAACAGTATGGTGGGACTGCAAGCCTCCTGAGCTGTCCATTTGTCCCCTAGAAAGTCCTCCTCCTTCCCAGCATCACCACACTGGCTGTAACCACCTCTCAATTGTCTCTTCTACCAGCCACATTAGAAGAAGTACATATGGCCAGAAATACAGAGTCTGTAAACATGAGAACCATGAGAGTGATAGAAAGCTTCCTAAGAACACAACACACACACATATACACACATGTGCACATACATATACACAGATGCACATACACACACATACACATCTAGACACCCACAAAATATACACATGCACACACACGCATATACACAAACACTTAGACACACACATTAGAAGAAAACATACACACAGAGACAGACATACGAAGAGACACACACACAACACACATAGATCCACGAACACACCCACATACACACAAGGAGACACACATATGCACAGACATACATACACACAAACAGACACACAGATAGACACACACAAACACACACAGACATACAAACACACACAGACACACAAACACCCACAGACATACATACATAGACCCAGTCACAAGCACACATATATAGACATACAAACTCATATACACACAAACACACAGAGACATACACATACAAACACACACACACAGAATCCAAGCTTTGAAGTGGATATTCATGGGGCGGCTTTCAAGCCTTCTGAAAGTCCAAATTCAGCCTGACCTACTTAGGCGGTATTCTTACCCGTGTCTCTGGTGGAGGAGCTGTATATTTAGCACATAAGAATGACGCACCCCCATACCCACTTGGTGTTTAGAGAACACAGCAATTTTTGCCTTTTCTCATCCACCCTCCCCAACTGTCTCCATGAGAGTGGATATGTAAGTTAAACACATCTAAAAACCCAAGAGTTCCAGGAATTCTGCAGAAACGCATCCCCACGCTCACTGAGTGCGTGGGCTAAAAGGGCTTGAAAGGAAAGGACCAGACGCAGCCGATCCATGTTTGTTCTCTCCTCTCAGTTGGCAAGCCAGCTGACTGGCTCTGTCTGTTGTTAATGCACAGCCGAGATTTACTGAGGCTCCAACATGCGAACGACATAAATTTAAGCCAGGAAAGGCTGTGTGTGCAAAGGGAAGGGCAGAGCCGAAGCTATTATCTCGCTGACTCAAGCCAAAATAGACATTAGTTTCAATTACCTGCGTTTTCAGGAGGAAGCCTTTTTTAACCTTCATTATCAGGATAATTACCTCAACTCTCACCTTTCATCCACGTAGTCAAAACCTGAAAAGTTTTACTCCTTTGTAACAGTCACCTCACACCTTTTCAGTCATGGTGGCCATGGAGATAAGACACACCCTGGCAGGTAAAGAGTTTGCTGCAGAAATCACCCGTGGCATGCTTCATGGGTGTCCTCCAAACACAAACTGCAAACTGTCCAAGATTCAAATGCTTGCACTGTGTCGAAACAGCAAAAGCCAACTTCAGGGAGCCCAGGGCCCTTGTTCCCATGCACGCGCTGCATATTTTACCCAAGGTCTACTCCGTCTGTCTCCTAGGCAGAATGTTTTCTTGATGAATTTTCTAACCCTAACTATTCTCACTGATTAGAGAGGAAACTGCTGAAGAGTGGGCTAATATGAAAACAATGACGTGAGGTTTGCAGTGTTAGATATGAAGGGTACATGTGTTAAAAATTAAGTCTACATTTATCAAACATGGGGTCTGCAAGTGCTAAACATGGGGCCTAAATATGTTGGATGTGGACCTGTGTGTGCTAGATGTGGGGTCTGAATGTGTTAAACATGAGGTCTGTATGTTTTAGTCATGGGGTCTGCATGTGTTAGTCATGGATTCTCTGTGTATTAGTCATGGGATCTGCATGTGTTAGCCATGGGGTCTGAATGTGTTAGTCATGTGTACTGCATGTATTAGACATGTGGCCTATATGTGTTAGACATGGAGGTCTACATGTGTTAGTCATGGGATCTTCATATATTAGTCATGGGCTCAGCAAGTGTCATGTCTTTATCTCTTTCACACTTGTGGCAAGTGTGTATTCACATGAGTGGTGTGACTTCATCACTCCTGCTCTCAGCCTTTCACTAGTCAAGGTGAGGGAACATCCCAGGGTGTGCTGCGTGCATCTCCCAGAACCCGTGTTCCCATATGCCACACAGAAGTATGGCACCATTGTCATCATCATTGTCAGTAACACCACAAGGATCTGCAGTAACTGACTTAAAAGTGTGACTTTAACATACATGCCTTCCTCTGTCCCTCAGCCCCGTGCGGGATCCCATCATGTTCACCAGAGCTTTCTCTGCCCTGACCATAAGCCTTCCTCATCCGCCTTAGGAAAAGCAAAGGTCCATTTCCTAGGAGCACTGCTGAGCCGGAGCTGGCAGTAGGTATCCTCCATCCATCTTGAACAGCTGGGCATTTATAGATAAAGTACACACATGATGACGGGGAGGTGGCTTAGTCAGGAAGTGCTCACCACACAAGCATAAAAAACTGAGTTTGATCCTGAGAACCCTCATTAAAAAAAAAAAAACACCACATGCAGTAATACACATATACGCAATGCCTATACTAGGGAGACAATACACATACATGCAATGCCTATACTAGGGAGACAATAACATATATGCAATGCCTATACTAGGGAGACAATAACATATATGCAATGCCTATACTAGGGAGACAATAACATGTATGCAATGCCTATACTAGGGAGACAATAACATATATGCAATGCCTATACTAGGGAGACAATAACATATATGCAATGCCTATACTAGGGAGACAATACACATACATGCAATGCCTATACTAGGGAGACAATACATATATATGCAATGCCTATACTAGGGAGACAATACACATACATGCAATGCCTATACTAGGGAGACAATACACATATATGCAATGCCTATACTAGGATGACAATACACATATATGCAATGCCTATACTAGGGAGACAATAAACAGTGGGATGAACCCATGGCTCATTTGCCAGTTAGCCAAGCCTGCTTGGTGAACTGCAGCCCATTAGAGGCCTCGTATAAAAAGGAAAGACTGCACGGCACCTGATAACAACTAAGGTTGTAATTTGGTTTCCACATGTACACATGTACTGACTTGCACATATGCGTACACACACACACACACACACACACACACACACACACACATATACACTCATGTAAAAAAAAAAGCGAAATATAGAATCTTTCTCCCACTCCCACCTGGTACCCTGATCTTGGACTTCCTAGCCACAAGACTGAAAGAAATCCATTTCTGTGTGGAAGCTACCCAGCTTGTGGCATTTTCCACGGTGGCCCTAGAGGGTTAGGGTAAATCTCCACTCTTACCCACCTGCCCCTTTTGAACCCCACACTCCTTCTAGGTGTTAGTAACATTCTACTAAATCCCATATCTGAGCTCATTTCCTTCCTGAAGCATTCAGACTTGCAAAGACAGAGCAGGAAGTTAATATGTGCTTGCTCTATGGGGCCAATTCTTTTTAAGACCCAGTGCCCTACAATTAAACAACTACTGTGGGCAGCCTATGCAGGTGCCTGGAGTCATGCTAATATGATGGCACTGGGATTGGAGAGGAAAGTAAATGAAATACAACTACATTGGCTTCTGCTCCATTTGGGGGGGGGGATCAATGTTTGTCAAAGGTAAAAGGACAAAATCAATAGTGAAAGAAATTTTATTTTCAACCTTCTAAGGGAGTATTACAAGGAAGAAGGAGTGAAAATTATTATTATTTATTGATGTATATTATAGCACCTTCTGAAAGTCTCAGAGTGTTTTATAGAATTACAAACTGCCTTCATCCTTTCCTGCGTACTGATGGCTTTGTCCTGCTCTTACACAGCCCTTCCTTTTCTAGGGGAAATACATGAAGCACCAGGACAATATGATGTGGCATCTATAAGATAATTATTTAAAGCCAAAGTTTGTTTGTTTGTTTGTCTGTCTGTCTGTTTGTTTGTTTGTTTGTTTATAACAGAAAGGAATCACTGGCAGTGTGACAAGGACAGCAAACTCTCATCTTGTGGAAAGTCCCCAAGGAGAATGGCATCATAACCCATGTTATTTGGCAAAATGAAAAGCATATCGTACCTCTCCATTCTTTTCCAATGTTCCTTGGTTGGAACAAGCAGTGTATTTGGGGAGAAGCAGCCACCTGCTGCCAACACCTTAATGCAGTTCTTGGCAGAGAGTTTTGATGGATGGCTTCAAAGCCTTCAAAGCCACGGGTATAAACGGCTGAACAAAACTTTCCAGGGGATGAATCGTCAGAGGCATGAGGCAGGAGCATGCAGAGCCGCTGAGGGCTGCAGCTGTCTGAGAAATCTACATGGGGAATTGTCAGAATGAAATCCTGTGAGGGCAGGGTGAGACAAACATTTCTGCTTCCACGCGCCTGTTTCTGTTTCCTTCTCATTTGAACTTTATAATAATTCTTTGAGAAAAAGAGAATGGGAAACATTCATCCTATGTACACAGGCTCATTAAGTGTACATGGCCAGCCCAAAACCACTCAGCTGTAATTTTTTCCAGAAGGGCTAAGAACAAATCCTAGCCTCTTAGAGTCAGAAGAAAGAGAGGGAGTTGTGCAATGTTCTATCCCAAACAAAAACCAACTCCACACATCCCTGAGAAGGAGGTGTGTTCATTAATTTTAAATTGCTGGAAGAAAACCTGACAAACAACACAGCTTTATCTCCGCTGCCGGCTTCCGAGGGTTTCAGTTCATCATGGAGGGAAAGGTATGGAAGTCCATTCAGCCCATGATGGTAGCAGCTGCTCATGCTGTGGCAGGCCAGCAAGCGGAGAATACAGCAAGAGCCAGGGAGAGGCATAACCTTCAAAACCTCCCCCAGTGAACTGCTTCTGCCAAATAGGCCCACCCACTTCCTACGGTTCTATATCTTCCCAAAATCGCACCACTAGCTAGGAACAAGTATTCAAAACATGAGCCTATAGGGGACATTTCAGAGTCAAACCATGGCAAAGGACAAATCTAGAGATGAATGTATTGCTTCATAGAAATTGTATCCTCCGTACAATTATTATTCCATCTCCTAATTATTAAATATGAAAATATACCTCCATATTAACATCCACTGCTTTCTCATTTTTGTCATCTAGAACTATCAGTTTGTCTCACTTCCATGTAAGGACAATGTAAGATAGGCAGGCCATTACGTATCCACCACTGTCCACTCTTCAAACAGCTATCTCCTGCAGCAGGTATGAATGGCTCCCTGGATGGCAGGCCTTGTGTATGATTCTGAGCTCCGATTCTGAATTTACCAACTGGCATTCGGTTCCCTTCATCCAGGACAGTCTAGGTTCAGCAACCCCCGACCACTACTTTAAAAAAAAAAAAGAAAAGAAAAGAAACTCAAGTAAATTATCCCCAAACCCAGGAGCTTGCTGCCTTTCCTGATTTTTATTCATGACTCTGTAGGCTGGTTCCCACTCTAGGTTTGCCAACCATTTCGATTTTAAACATCACCCAAAGATATTAAGTGTTAAAGCTTTGGTTCCCAAGGTGCAGCTAAGGAGACGGAGTAGAACCTTTAAGACATTAGAGCTACAGTGGGCTCTTTTGGTCATTAGAGGATACCCTGACCTTCATACTCTCTCACCTCCCAACCATGAGGTAAGGGTTCACTCCTCCCTGCACTCTTGCCACGATGAGTTGCCGTGCCACAGGTCCAAATCAACAGGACACATGGATCATGGGCTGAAGCTTGCAAAAGCATGAGCCATCTTTTTAAACTGATCATCTCTGGTATTCTATTGCAGTGATGGAAATCTGACTAATATATGTCTCCCCTTGCTACTTCAGCTTCCCCTGAAGCTTTGCATTCTTATGGTCACTTTTCTCAGAGCTTTGATGTCGCTGTTTGTCCATCCCAGTGACGTTCCGGCTTCTATTTGGAAATTGTCCTGAAAACCAGCTGGCTTTGGTGTCCCTTGACCCTTGACCATAAGGCGATTACATCACCCCCTACCACTTCCTTTTGTCTTCACAAAATCATGAGAGGTCTGAGCCACGGCTTAGCGATTAACAGTTTTTCGGTGAAGACTGGTGTCCAGTTCACCAGAACCCACATAAATGCCAGGAAGGCTTGGAGGCCACCTGTAATTCTAGCCTCCAAAGGCTGAAAGGAACCCCAGAATAAGTTGGCTGCCCAGATCAGCAATATCAGTGAGCCTAGGATTGACTGGCCTCAGTGGATAAAGTGGATGGTGCCTGATGTCAACCACACATGTGCCATGTACACTTACACTCACACGCCCATGTACATATGAACACATGAGAAAATGGAGGGAAAGATGTAAGAAATTTTGTTAGAGTTCTCATTAAATACAGATATATGATAGCATTCTTTTGTCTGTTGTTAACCTTATTACAAATATATCCACTTCTCTGTGGGTGGCTAGATTATAGTGTGGGTCCCTCACCCTCATTCACAAGGCTGTTCCGTTTTCATGAGGGACTATTCGATCCCACACCTGGCCTCAGCTGACCAGTCCAGATGCCCAACTTCTCTGACAGAAGCCAATCACATTTTTTCTGTAGGAACTAAAGCTGGAGCAGAGATGTGAAGCAGCTAATTGTTCCTCAGGCCCCAGGCCTAAGTTACAGGTCTTGATCCAGGAAGAAGCCCCCTACTGGGGAAGGGGGATAAGGAAAATGGGAGGCCTGGACAGTAACCAAGAACATTGTAACTCAGCAGATTTTAGGAGCTGAGGAGACCCTGTCTCTGCTTCCTCTGAGTTGAGCCATGTTCCTCCTGGGTCCCAGTAGTCACCAAAAGTCTTTAAAAACCAACACTCCGTTGCATTGTTGCTAGTTTGAGTTGCTTTTCAATCATTTGCTACCCAATCCTTAGTGATGTTATGCCAAGCACAAACTCCACCCCCAGATCTAGAAAGCCCCAACTTCCCTCTTGGGACTTTACCAGAGGAAATACTCAAACACACTGTATTCTATCCAGAGTTATGAGACCCCAAAACAAGGAAGGGTGAATAAGTAAATGTGGGACCACAACAACAGCTAAACAAAACTGTATGACATAACACCCCCTTCTTTTTTTTTCCTTTTTTATATTTTTTTATTTTTATTTTTTTAAAGACAAAGTCTCGCTTTGGAATTCATTCCAGATTAGCCTCACAACAGTCCTCCTGCCTCAGACCACTGAGTGCTGGGGTTGCAGGTATGAGTCACCTGACTTAACTCCTTTTTTACTCTGCTCTTCAATTTAGAATCTATTTTCTTTTCATTGCTTACTGGCCTTCTATTCACAACAAAGGAAAGTCCCTCTGCCAGGCCACAGTCTAAAGCTTGGAATCTTCCAGGCGCCAGGGAGGGAAAGGCAGCTGAGAGGGCTGCTGACACTGTTTGCTGGGCCAAACAGGTAAGGGGATTTCCTGCTGAACAGCCACGCTGAGCAGTGCACCAGAGAGTGACCCTCTGTTCTCAGCACCGGCGGGGGTCCCCTGATACTCGCCTGAGCCTGTCCCCTCCTTATTACACTTCCCATTTAAATAAGAACAGCTTCTGAAAGGGAAGGAGGGAGGAAAAAATGAATAGTCCTAAATCAGTCAAATTCACAAACACAGACACAGCAGCTAACTATAGACAGACTATCCACTCAGGTCAGCACAGCGCTGGCTCTTGGAAACTCCCGGTCACGTGGGAGTCACTCTCCTCCAGTTCAAGAGGAGAAGACCCTCCCTGCAGGTGGCCTTGGCATTGCTGGGCAACATCAGCACACTGACCAACTGAGTCAGGGGCCGCAACAGTTCGCCTGACATTTTTTAGAAGGTATGCCTGAAGAGAGAGCTGAAGGCCACTGGTCACCAGAACAGATGTATATCATAAATTCCTCAGGGGCCTGATCCCTGTTGTATTTCTTATTTTCCTCTCTAGTTTGTTTATAATCCAGACGTGCTGAATAACTCTCAGAGACTCCTGCAGTACATAAATACAAGGCCCCTGCTGACAAATCATTAAGACTCTCAAGACAATGTCAGTCGAGTATCACATCAAGAATAGAGGGCCTTGTCCCTGATCTCACAGGATGCACAATCCACACAGGTAGACATAGTTTGAACAGAAAAAAATGTTTATCAATATTAAATCAGTAACTTGAAATAACCAGGACCAAATCAGAAAGCAATCCATTTTGGGGGATTCTGTTTGGAGCCGTTTAAGAAGGGTCTCCAGAGGGTGGGGGATGGGTCAGGTAGTACAGTACCTTATAGCACAAGCACAAGGACCTGAGTTTGATCCCCAGAACCCATATAGAAACACTTGGTGCAGTTGCTTCTGATCCCAGCACTAGAAGCAGACAGGAGGAACCCGGGGCAGCCAGCCCAACAGAGTCAGGGAGGCCCAGGCCAGTGAGAGATACTGTCTCAAAAACAGAGAGAGTCCATAGGAAGACACTGAGGTTAACTTCTGGCCTACACACATATAGGCACACATTTATACAAAGGTGCACACACACATACACACCGAGGCACACACGTATACAAAGGAAGTACACAGACACATATATACAGGTACAGGACCATAAACACACATGCACACACATGCACGTACATGTACACACAAATACATTTACACCACACACAGAGACAGGCATATACACAGCAGGCACATAATCACACACACACACACACACTCACACACACACACACACACACATGGTTTTCACTATTGAACTGAGTTTGAGGAGTACAGCTTTACAAGTATGCTTTTGCAGACTCCAGAGCTCCATAACACTCACATCTATGCTCTTAGAAAATCAATTCAGGTATGGATCGAATGGACCAGGCCATCAAGACCGAGCATCCCAGGAAAACCATAATCCACGTGTGAAATTCAAATCTCTTTAGAGCATACTGTTCACTCTCAGTGATCTGTGAGGTTATAGGATGTTCTGCCCTTCCCCCCACGTTAAACCTCCTCCCATCTGCTGGGCAGGCCACTCCCCCAATTTGTTCCTTCAGATTTTCATTTTTCCCTCACAGCCTTAGTCCCGATTATTAGCACCTCAGATCAGAGTCACTGTCGAGAGAGCCCAATCTTTAAAGAAATGGTCAAACACTCGGCTGCTCGCAGTAACCTTGGTCTGTTCTTTAAGAGTAGACGGGGATGCTTAGCAAGCATTTTCTGAGAAATGAGTGTAAATTGCAGGAAACCGTGTGTAAATTAAAGGAACTGCCTAACCTAATTAGCCACACAGGAAATGTAATGGGTCTGGAAAACAAAAGTGTAATTTATGAGGAAATATCAATTGGAATAATGTAAATAATGGGGTTTCTCGCTGCAGTTTCTAGTTCCTTATGAAGCTGAGGTAGTCATTAGGAAAGGAAGTGCTTATCCACATCTAGAGAGGACCTGAAGATATTGCTTTAAAATGTCACACCACCTTCGGGAAAGAGCCCTGATGAACTGCTGGGTTTCTGTAAGACACATATGGGGTTAGCTGAGATTCTCACCCTCCATTCATTGTACCAATGCCTATAAAATATGGCCACACTCTTGGCCAGGATTCTTGGGGTGAAGCTCTCTATTCTGTATTGTCTGTCTGAGGCTGAATTTCTCATTCACTTTGGCTCATATTTCTGTTTCCCTCTGAAACGGTCAGATGTTGGCAGCACAGGCTTTAATTTCATTTATCTGAATGGAGATTGTTATTGGTGTTCAAATCCGCCTTTCCAGGAGCCCACTGAGCCAATGTCCTAGCCAGCCTCCTTCTGTATCTCTTGAAGTACTTTGCTCCTTGACATGAATATATATATATATGCATATATTTATCGAGCCCATTACACAAATGGAAACACAGCACAAACTGCTAAGTAATGATTAACCATGGAGGCTCCAACTGAAGCTCAGGCTGATATGGGGCTTTGCATTAGTTATTAATATCTTTAAGTGTGTACTCACGAGGTACAGTGGGATAAACACAAGTCTACAATGTACAACAATCCAGTCAAGGGACTGGGTATTTCCCAATCCTGAAACATTTTGGGAAGACAGTGAGGGATGCTGACTAGCAGATACCAGACCTTTTTTCTATTTAAAAAAAAAGCTTAGCTTATAGTTTCTTTTAATTGTGTACTGTTTTCTGTAAGCATCTGGTGGTCGTGAAGACAGACACACACTCGCACATGTACACACACACACACACCTTCCTGGGTCTCCCTCACCTTAGTCCTCTGTCCTCGCCTAAAGGAAAAAAGGATCTTCATATGCCCCCCTTTCATGCTGCATGTGAAGCAACTTCTCCCTTCCCTGCTCCTATCCTCATAGTATTACCGCCCACAGCATCAGGAAAACAACCCTGCCTTCGAATGCTCTTAACACCTACACAAAGCACTTACACAGAACAGCTGGATTAAAAGCAAAAACAACAACAAATGCAAAACTACACTGTGGAAATTTTTTTCTTTGGTCAGCCATGGCCGAAGGTCAGTGATCCAGTTCATCAGGCCTCTCTGGTCCCATCTGTGCCTCTTACGACAATGAGGGGCAAAGCCTTCTTGGAATTGGCTGTGTTTTAAAGATAGTGACATCTCTTTCTACACAAAGAAAGAAAAATAATTCTGCCCATCGTAGATACCCTTCTTTATAATTACGTGGGTTTAATGCTGTTATGGCCATCGTTTTCACTATTTACTATTATGGGTATTTAGAGGCTCATAAAAATGTGAGCTTCCTCAACGCTTAAATAGCACAAGAGATAAATCAGAGCATTGGCTGTGTAGAGGAAACCTGACTGAGAACAGCTGGAGTGCTCTCTTGACTAAATATTTACAAAAGGCATGATTATATCACTGAGTGACATTGTACGAATACAACAATTCATCAATCCTCTTGCTTAACACCAATCCCCATGGGAGGGGCAGCATTCCCACTTAACAGTAAGAATCTATTGTATGCTAATTAATTTACTTATTTTCACTTAAGGTTATTTAGACATGTTCACCCTTGTGTTTTTATAACAGCTCTTATTGCACAGAGACCAAACAAATGCTTTATAGGAAGAAAAGGGTGGGGGTTGGCAAAGCTTAAGTATCATTCTTGGCCCACATTTGGTCCTCTGGGGTCCAGGGTGGGAAGAACGGATGTGTTAAGGCACATCTTGGTTATCTGGTTGCAGATACTGCTGCTAATTTTGAAGATACTCTGGGGAAAATAAAAAGACAGAGGCCAGCAGCCTTCTGAATTTAAATTTAAAAGTGTTCTGCAAAAAATTTTCCCTGGTGGGGACAAAACAACAACCACCCCCACTCCGCCTAAGGTCCCAATGACAAACCAATGTTCAAGTCCACCCAAGTTCCCCACGGAGAACGGAGTTCTGTGAGCTTGCTTACAGAGCTTACTTACAAAGCATGGGTGAGAGGTCACTGGCAGGACTGTGGGTGACCCCAAAGTACACACACTGCAAAGTCTTCACCCAGCATGATGGACGGTGGTTTCTCCACAGCAACAAAGACTGAGCCCCTTCTAGTCCTTCCCAGCCTATATTCTCTAACCCTTCCCCGAGACCCCAAGGCCTCCTGGAGTTAAGGCAGACTGCAAACAACTGGTTGGGAGGGGTAGCTGGATACTTTAAGAATATAAGAGCTCTCTCTGGTCCTCCATCAATGAGGGAGCGAGCGTCAGCCATAAACAAGCCCAGCTGTGATGAGTTTTTGCACGCAAGCACAGCTGAACTCCTGCAAACGGCCATTGTTTGGCTCAGACTATGATGCAGTACTGGAGAGTTAGACACAGCTGTGATTTCCCACACTCGAAGTGGCTGGGAGGCGGCCTCACCCAAGCATAGTTCCTGTCCACCATGGCCCTCAGCCTCCTGGGAAAATCCAGAGAACCCAGCCGACCACCTAGACCAGGAACAGACATAAGCCTCTCTACGAAGCCAACTAGGAGAGGGATTCTGGGATGTTGGCTGTGGAGTCCACACACAGATCTTCCAGAACCTTAACTTAATACAGAATATGTAGACAGTGAAAGCACCATGTGAGGACAAGATATGTCACACAGTTAGGTGGCAGGGTTTCTCTAAGGTCCCAAAACACAAGCAGTAGTGCCGTGCCTGTGCTGTCCAAACCGGTGTGTCCTAGTTATAGTCACGTGACAAGGAGAATGGAGAGAAGAAGGGGTAGGCTGTGGGCAGAACCCTGTCACAGCCGGCAGGTAGTGCTGATCACTAGCCAGATCACAAGCTGGTGCCAATCTGACTCAGAGTAACTCCAGGCAGAAAAGGGATCCCCCCTCTACTGTGATGGGATCCCAAGGGCTAATGCCATCTTGTTTCCTTAACTCTCTAACTCATCCTCTTGCCCCTAAAGTTGAGAAGATTTGAATTCACATGAAAATTAGCAATAGAAAAATTTGCAGGCCAACTCCCTTCCAAAGTGACTGTAAGAAAAAAACTCCCGGAATAATGTCCCTAGTGAAGGTATGCCAGAACTGTAATGGGCTCTTTCAAAACAAGCTCAGAGACATTAAGAAAAATAATACAAGGCATGCAAGAATAACAAAAGTCAGATCTGGAAAAACCCAGAAATAAAGGAACAAACTTTTTAAAAATTACACATAAAATTTAATCATCATATAAATTAAATTATAAGAAACAGCATGAACACAATTAGTGCCTTCTAAAAGTCAAAATATTTTTAATAAAAATAAGCGTAAAAAGCATGTTAAAGAGACAACAGAAGATGAGAAACACTGCAGACAACTGGAAAGAATCTGACATATGAATCTTAGTAGTACCTGAAAATAAAAACCAAAGTAAAGGAAAAAGAACCATTAAACTATTACTTGAAAGGTCTGGAGAGACCGCTCAGTGATTAAAAGCACTTGATGCTCATCCAGAAGACCCAGGTTTGATTCCCAGCACCCATATGGCACCTCACAACTGCATGTAGCTTCAGTTTCAGGGGATCTGATGCCCTCTCCTGACTTCTGTGGGCACCAAACACACATGTGGTGCACAGACTGGCACACAGGCAAAACACTCCATACACATAAACTTAAAATAAATCTTTATTGTAACTTAAAATAATTTTCCTTAAATTAAAGAAAATGTGTGCAATCATGCATTGAGACAATTCCATGATCCTTGAGAATATCAAAGTAGGATGATCAACATCAAGTCATTTGTTGATAATTATGATGTGCTTTTAAAGAAAAAAAAATTTTTATCTTTTTGATAGCAGACAAAAAGAGCACATAAAAATGAAACTAAAGTTACATCACAGTACTAAATAGTAACTCTTATACCAAAGTAAGGCAAACTTATTTAAGATATTTAAAGAATGAAAATATAAAGCAATGATTTTTATACCCAATAAGTCTAGCCTTCAGGATAAAATGCATCAAATTATCATTCACAAGAAAATTAAAAAAAAAAAAAACTCTTCTTTCCATGAGTCATCCCTGAAAAATCTATCAGAAAACAAAGTTCAATCACATTAATGGTGACCAAGAGATCAACAGAAAGAATTGTAATGTACATTAAATATATAATTATTTATAGAAGTAAGACAAACAAGACTTATATTTGTGCATTGTGTTGTGTATATAGGCTGTGGTGTGTTTGTTATGTTAATGTATGTGAGTGTGTGTGTGTGTGTGTGTGTATGAGCATGCGCGTGTGTCCCAAACAATATGAGTTATTGCTGTTGCCCTCCATTGCCTCCCAGAATTTAAAGGTAAGTCCCCATGCTGAAGACACTATGTACTTCAAACATGGAACCCATGTTTGGAACCCAAGATTAAAACTGTCTTGGACCTGAAAGCCTCCTCCTTAGGAACTAGCTTTCCCAGTACCAGAAGGTGCTAAGAAAAATATCAAAGGTGAGAAGCAATCAGTAGTCCTACCTAGCTGTGATGCCTCCGAACCACAGCACGGCAAGATATTTCCGTAATAGTGGCACATATGTTGTCACTAAGGTGACAACTGACAGCTGTGTAATTTTACTTAAGGCATAGGAAATAGGAAGGAAGTTAGGCCTGTTCCTGAAAGCCTAGTCAACCACCCAGAGCTAGTAAGTTTGTAGCTCTTAGAGGAGAATCTCCTACTACCATTTTACTAGGCCAGCATAATCCCTAATTCTATTCTAAAATACTTCTTCTCCTTATCCCCACAGGTGACTGTAGCTCCCATCCCTCTTCAAAGCCTCTTTGACGGAGACCATCATACAAAACCACAATGGGTCAAAACTGAGAGATCAACTGATCATGGGGAGCTCAGCCCCAATGGATACATCTACAACACAACTTCTGAACAACTAAACTAAGCTACAACACAGCTAAGACTCAGAGAACATCATAAAGAAAAGGCAGAGAACTTGTAAGAACAAGGGGGACAGGAAGTCTGCTGTAAAATGACAGAGAAGCTGTGCCCACAATACTACACATATTGTAACAATATGGCTGCCTAAACAAGACCTAACCAAGGGAGGGACAACACTAACAGACATGCTAATGCGAAGTGTGGAAATTTCAAAGGGCCTCATCCCAGACAGGCAACTAATTAGAGCAGAGAGAGAATCATCTTCCTCAGGAATGAGCCCCTCATTGGTTGCCTAAGTAGTCAGCCCTGAAATCATGTCCATATGAGCAACACTAAATGGATTCAGCAGATTGTGTTTGTCTATTTATGTGTGTGTGTCTGTGCATAACAATAATAAATAAAAACAGGCCATAAATTTTAGAGAAAGTAAGGGGACATATGAAGGGTTGGAGGGAGAGGACATGGGAAGGGTTAGAGGGAGGAAATGGAGAATATGATATAATTACATTTTAAAGAATTATTAGGAAATTATTGAAAGGTATGTTTTAGAAACAGGAAACCATTTAAATATTTAAAATAATGAATGTAACAGTTATGTGCAAACTTAACATCTTAGATGTATGATGCTGTCAGTGAGTAATCAAATGAAAGTAACTGTTAAGTAATTATGAATGATAACCTTCACTCAACAAATTCTACTGATGTATTGTTGAGTGATGTAACTTATGGGAGTAAAATATTATTCACATTTTGAATTATCAAATTTAATCATTAAGTTTACGTTACTATGTACAAAGCATAATAAGAAGGATTTTCACAGAAGCAAAAAAGAAGAGATGAAAAAACATATACAATAGCTAAAAAGTCTGCCAGTTTATAGTGCAGACACTGCTTTAGGTCAAAGACTAGGAAAGGATTCCAAGTGATGAGAGGAATTTACAAGCCTTTGGGCTCAAGGTCTTGTTCCAACTCAGACTTTATCACTTTGGGAAGGCTATAGCAACTGTTATAGGAACATCATGTCTGGTTTTCAGTTTTTCATCAACATTTTATTTAACTAGTTCTAGTACTTTTACTAACCTGCCTTCAGTAATCATGACTATCAATGGCTCTGTGTGGCTAATCCTGCTCTGTGTCTAATGCGGGACAAAGAAGATGAGCAGTGTGATACTCCAGACTCGTCATCCCCTGTGTCTTTCTTGACACGGAAGAAGAAATAGGGAAATTAAATACAGAAGAATTTAGGTAAAAATCCTGTAGTCCTTAATTTAAACTGGAGGTATCATATGAATTGATGTTTTTGTTTGTTTTCTTCAACATACCTACACACCAGTTTATGATCTAGCTCTGTCTATAAGGAAAAAAAAACCTAGATAGCATGAGCAATCCTACTTGTGGTCCCCAAATGTCATTTTCCATTATTTAAGAGGGTAGCCCTGGACTACAGGACTATCTCAGCTGGTGAAAAGCACTTGCCATTCAAGCCTGTTGAACTGAGTTTTGTACCCAGAGCCCTTCTAAGAAGCTGGATGCGGTGGCATGTATCTGTAATCCCAACAGTCCTAAGGCAAGATGAGAGGTAGAGACAGAGGATTCTCCAGAAAGTCATGGGCCAGCACACCTGGGGTATGCCATGCAGTGGCAGAAACGAGAGAGTCCCAGCGTTAACAAGGCAGAAGAGAGAACAACCTCCACAAGTAGTCCTCTCACCTTTGCATGCTTGCCATGGCATGCATTTGCCTGTGCACGTGTGCAAACACACACACACACACACACACACACACAGAGATAGAGAGAGAGAGAGACAGAGACAGAGACAGAGAGAGACAGAGAGAGAAAGAGAAAGAGAGAGAATTTTTTAAATAGATTTTTTTTTCTCTAAAGGCAAAGGGCTGGAGAGATGGCTCAAAGGTGCTTGCTGCTCTTTCAGGGGACCAGAGTTCAGTTCCCAGCACCCACATCAAATGGCTCACGACCACTAGTAACTCCAGCTCCGGAGGATCCGATACCCTTGTCTGCCCTCTGCAGGCATAAGCACACGTGTGGTAAACACACCCACAGATGGACACAAATTCACAAATAAAATAAGCACTTTTCAGAGCATCACTCCTTAGAGGGCCAGGCAGGGCTAGAAACGTGAAGAGGAGAAAGTGGAGCTGCTGCTTCCCGACACACAGAGAGCAAGCAGCCACCAGGCCCAGGGGGCTTCCGAAGACACAAATTCCCCTGGCTGAAACCCAACATTTACGTTAAAAACCTGTGGCTCTGTATAGTGATCACCTTGAGTATAATAAAGGGAAGACCAGTGTATCCAATCGAGAGACTCAGAGACAGTCAGAGAGACAGAGGCAGGAAGACATGAATACAGACAGACAGACAAAGACAGGAAGACACATAAAGAGAGTCAGGGGAGGGGAGGGGAGGGGAAGGAAGGGAAGAGGAGGGGAAGGAGGCTCAGTCAAAAAAAGTACTTCCCATGCAAGTATAAGAATCTAACTGTGGTCTCCAAACCTATGTTAAAAATCAACTCCAAGCATGGTCCAAAACAGGAAGGTTGAGACAGACAGGTCCCTGGGCTCACTGTCTGCCAGCCTAGCCTAATGGAGGGATTGTAAAGGTGATGAATGCAGCCTACAAATGGTCCCAGTTCACCTCCATCCTGAGCACTCTGGACCCCGTATACTTCAATCTGATATGCATACAGGGTGAATCCATCCCTGGCTGGGTATTCTTTTACTGTGAAGCTACTCTTATGCTCTGCTTGGTTCCACTCCTCTGAAGCATCCACCTCATAATCAACATACCTGAGAACTTTTACCCCTGCCATACGTTTTAATTAATTCTCAATATTTATCAGTTTTGTACACAATGTGATCACGTTCACCCCTGCTGCCCCTTCACCACTCACTCCCACAGACCCCTTATTCTTCCTAATTACCCCTTCTCCTGTAAGCATAAGGTAATTCGAGTACAAATTCAAATTTGTGTAATTCAACTGCTAATTTCTGGTTGCAATTCTTGTTCTGAGAATCTCCTGTCTCACTGTTGTGTAAACACTGCTACCCAATTGTCCCCTGATATGCCAATAAAGCAGCTTACAGCCAGTCCTTGAGCAGGGGAGAGAATAGGTAGGGAGAAGGAGTTAGAAGAGAATTCAGCCACAGGCAGAGGAACAGGAGTCATGAGGAAGATTCAGCTAGAGCAGAGGAAAGCCTAAACTTCAAGTAACTTGGGGATTTTGGCAAAGAGAGAGTTATAATAAAACAGAGGGTTAAGAATAGACTTAAAATGCTCAAGATTGTGCTGTAAAGCCATGTTAAAATAATATAAAGAATCTCAATTATTTGGGTGTTTGCTGGGTAAACTGTGAAAGAAACACAATTATATAAACTTACACTAACACCTTCCTGCTACCATGTCCTTTGTGTGTGTGTGTGTGTGTGTGTGTTGTTTGTTTCTGTGTGTATGTGTTTGTGTGTATGTGTGTGTTTGTGTGTGTGTGTTTGTATGTGTGTATGTGTGTGTGTGTTGTTTGTGTGTGTATGTGTTTGTGTGTATGTGTGTGTTTGTATGTGTGTATGTGTGTGTGTATGTCTGTGCGTTTGTATGTGTGTATGTGTTTGTGTGTATATGTGTGTGTGTGTGTTTGTATGTGTATGTGTGTATGTGTTTGTGTGTGTATGTGTGTGTGTGTGTATATTTGTGTATGTATGTGTTTGTGTGTGTGTGTGTGTTTGTGTGTGTATGTGTTTGTGTGTATGTGTTTGTGTGTGTGTGTGTTTGTATGTGTGTATGTGTGTGTGTGTGTATGTGTGTGTGTATGTATGTGTTTGTGTGTATGTGTGTGTATGTGTGT
>CAJQZJ010034140.1:2538079-2568164 GCA_907164525.1 Lophiomys imhausi
ACATACACATACATACACATACACATACAGACACACACAGATACACATACATACACACACACATACAGACACACACAGATACACACATACACACACATACAGACACACACAGATACACACATACATATACATACACACAGATACAGACACACACACACACCCCAAATAAATAGGTAAATACATTAAAATGTGACTTTAAAAGACATTGGATATTTTAAAAGGAAATATTTAAAATGAGTTATGTTTAAGTCATTTTTTAAAATAACTGATGAAAACCTCATAGAAAGAGAAAAACAAGTGCAATCATCTCATTTTATGTTACCATAAAAATACATTTTTGTGAAATAATTCAATTTTTAAAGACAAAAAAAACGTAATTTAAAAAGTAGTATTTTACCTTTTTACAAATTCTTTAACGTCCAATTTATCAGAATAGTCACTACTTCTGCACTTAGTTCATCAACAAACTATGTCATTGGTAGCCACTGGAACCTTCCTCATAGATTCATGACAGACCACAAAGGAGAGGACAACATCCCCTGCACACACCCCTTCTCAAGCATTGTTGCGATAATGGTTAGACTTTATGATCTCAACCAGCTCAGGACTTTAGGACTCTTAGACCCACTGAGATCAATGGTCTGATTACTCAGCGGTGCTTACTGTACAATAAACACATCATGATTCCCATTCTCAATGCCCAGCACAGCAGTGTATGAAGGGAAGGAGAGGGATCATACTTCCCCCGCAAGTCCTTCTCCTGGGACAGGACATCTTCCACCACACCAGCCACCACTGACTAAACTACAACCAGAACTCTGACTTACAGTTCTGAGCTCTGTCACCCTCTGACAGACAGAGCAGATCATAAGAGACAGGGACAAGAGACTGGACATGACCAGCAGAGGCAGTTGGTTTCGAGGAGCTGACTCTGCTGTAGATAATTGGAAGATATCCATTTAAACTCCCTGAGTTAGTTGTAGCATTCTTTAGTGCATTCATTCAACCAGTTTTTACTGAGCAAAAACTGACTTTGTGATCCAACTGAGGTGGATTACTAGAGCTCTGTTGCACTGGAGACCCAACAGGAACTCTAATTTGGTCTGCCAGTGTGTCATCTGAACGCCTCTACCCGGCTCTTGGCAGCCACTTGCTATGGGTTTTAGCTAGCTTGGGGTTACTATTACAAGACCCCACAGACTGGGTAACTTAAATACAAATACCTACTTCCTGCTGGTCTAAGTGCTAAGTAAGATCAGAGGTCCAGTGCTTAGTCAGGTGAGGACTGGTGTCTGGGCTTGTGGAGGGGCTCCTTCTTGCTATATCTTCAAGAAGAAACAAAGCCTCCCCACCCTCCTGTGTTCCTCCTGCCTGAGTCACTGTCCCACCCTTGTACTCAAATTCCCTCCCAAAGCTTCCTCTTCAAATGCTGCCACCTGTGGGGTCAGGGTTCCTGTGGGCTAATATGAGGGGACACAAACATGCAGCCCACCACGACATAGTTTCCAAGGTGAGTGGTAAGCCCAGCCTCCTGGTGGAGGCCAAATGGCCAAGAGAGAAAGAGACAAGAATAGAGACCAGGGCAAGGGTGAGATTCTCTTGTCTTCACCCAGACCTGCACTACCTGCCTGCTCCTAGGCAGCTCTCAGGTGGTTGGCTGCTCTCAGCACTTCGCCATAGGTATGGGAGTTCATTGTCAACTTGACTACTTAAAACCATCTAGACTAGTAAATCTCACCACGGGGTATATCTGGGAACATATTTGCACAATCAAAGCTTGAAGGCTTGGTTCTAACTAGTGAACTAGTCCCCTGATGGACATACACTAAAGATGTGTTCGTCCAATTCCAATGCCACGGAGCTTGTTAATGTTCTTCTTTGACTTTGAGGTATAAATAGGACGAGAGCATGTTTTGGTGCTACGTGGGAAGAAGTCCAACATTATTTTTATACCCAAAACAGTTGGATTTCTCCTGGCACTGTTGTTTTGTTTTGCTTAACAAGAACTATAATGAACTCTCTTGTATTTCCAGGTACAGGGAATGTCTGTATGCTGAAAACCTGAAGACCACAAACTCACCAGTAGAGCACTTTCTCATCAAACCTGCCAAGGCACCCCCTGTGAGGGTTTGAAGATGTGGCCCGCCACATAAATGTATCTTAGGCTGTAATCCAAAGCAGGAACTCCATAGTCTGCTGTGGCAGGAAAAAAAAAAAAACAGATTCTGGAAAGACTGGGACTCTAAGAATAGCCCTTGCACTTTGGCGCCCATATATATGAGTTGATAGTAATGGCTTGCTGCTACATTCCAGAAGATTCTGGGAGCCTCTCTCATTAGGAGAAGCACTCAAGGGTCTTCAGTAACATAGTCACTATAATGATGCTATATGTGTTTTCAACCCTTCAAAAGATGGAAAATCAATCAAAATTTGCAAATAAATATATAAAATGGAACTGAAGGCAAAGAAAAAAAAAGTGTCCCTGACCATCTGGATTCTCCCATTTGAAAGCTTTACTAAAGTCTGTCAGGATTGCCCACCAAACACAGAATACATTCTATTAAAAAAAATCCATGGAAATAAAGACCCACATGAATAAGACCATGTCTGCAGAAATCAAAGCATGCTTCCAACTGACAGAGTTACAGGCAGACTTGTAGGACTCCACATACCGGCTCTTCTCCTTTAACAAGATCAATCCAGAACTACGGCTTAAGGAACAGTACCAACCAGAAGGTTGCCCACTTGTCATGACATCCTTCAGATACCATCACTGGCCCCAGATCTCAGCCTCTTCAAAGCTCAAGAGAGAGAAGGGATTTTGGTCACCAACAAGAAGGAAGAGAAGGTGTGAAAAATGGAATTCTTATATAAACTGTAAGTCAAAGAGATTTCTTCCCACCCACCCCACTGTGTCCTTTGTCAGTTCTCTTTTCCAAGGCAAATTTCATCTCTGCTAATAATATTAGAACATTGTAGAATAATATTAAAGTTAAATACAGAATATGACTTCATCTAACACTTCCCTCTATGTGCCTATCCTCAAGACTGTTGACCTGGGGAAACCCCACTAGACTTCCAATTTGGAGTGGATCCCACAGTCCAGGAAAACAGGACCACTACTGCTTATCTATGGCTTTATGGCTTGAACTTGTTGATGGCTAGTGGGTGAGCTGGGCTCACTCTCAGCAGATAAAGGTGTAGAATAAGTCTTTCACCCCAAGACCCAGTTATCTCAGGCTGTAAGTCAGGAAGATCTTAGGAACCTCTGGAGAGAATGTGTCTTCCAAAAGCCCCACCTGTGAAATTGGGACATACTAAGGCTCTGGAACCTGGGTCTCAGAACAATCAAAATAGAAAAGCAGGCCTTCTACTTCATATCTGCTTCCCATCTCCGACATGATTCATTAGATCTAATGAAATTGTGAGCACAAACTCAAGAGAATTTTTACCGAAAGCTGTGGGAAAACACAACGGAGTAGAAAAAAAAACTTAGTATTTTCCTCTGTGTCGTACTCTTTGGTTGATATACAAAACATTTGGGAGAGTGAAACCATTTCCGGAGCCCTGAATTTTGGAGTGGAAGAAAAATAAGCTAATGAGTAAGAGCCGGCATCAGGGAGAGCAGCAACCTCTTTCTTCTTTGCAGTGCCCCCAACTTGGGGCTTTGGCCTCTCTCAAGTCTTCAGAGTTAGCTAAGCCACACCCCTACTAGCTCAGGAGGCAGTTACCAGTTTACACCTGTCTTCTTAACTGAAGCAGCCTCATATCTTGGATTAAACAAAAGCATTCTCATAACTGGTTTTTTTTAAATAAACAAAACTCTTACCACAGGTACCCACTCATTTGTACATGGTACCTGGCTGCTTTTGATGCTTTCTCTACAACCATCAAAGCATTTTAGCCCTAAAGGCCCAAACTCTGTACTCCCTGGGTCCTTCCACAAAAGTTATTTTGCCCATTTTTAAAAAGCAATAGATATACCAAATAAATGTGTCCAGTTATTACATGTTGATCAAAAATAAATGTTTAAGGAGGCTGAGGAGATGGATCAGTCTGTGAAGTGCCTGCTGTGTACACATGGGTACCTGAGTTCGGGTCCCACCAGCACTCTTGTAAAAGTCAGGCAACGGCTAGGGAGACCATTCAGAGGATAAAGCCTTTGGTATGAATTAAGATCCCCAGAACCCAACTAAAAGCCAGGTGGGTGTGGCAGATACCTTTAATTCTAGATCTGGGGAGGCAGAAAGAAAGCCTCCCTGAGGCAAATTTGTTAGCTAGATTATCTGGAACTGGCAACTCTGTATTCAGTTAGACACCCTGATCCAGTGAGTAAAGCAGAGCAATCTAGGAAGACACTCAATATCCACTTCAGACCTCTACATGGATGTGCATACACATGTGCACAGACACTCAAATACGCACACAAACATTTAAGGACAGGAGAATGATTGCTACTCTGATTTGATAATTATACATGTGTGAAGGTATTAAATTATGACATCATACCTTATAGACCCGCATAATTAAAATTATAAGTAAGTCAGAAATGAAATGGTGCAGAAATTCAGGATAAAGTACAAAGTGTGTTTTATCTGTGACCTGTAGCTGTGCCAATCATCAAAGCTACCATCAATTCAGGAGCAAAGATGTTCACATCCAATGAAGTTCTGAAATCTAGCTCTGTTATTTCACTTTTGTATGAATCATTAATGCAAATGAAAATGTCTACCAACATCTGTGTCAAAACCATCCCCAGAGAGACAGTGGTTACATGTCACATGGCAGATGTACTGTCAAATCCAATCCCCTCATTGCCACACTGGTGAATGGTGTGCCTTCTCCACTATGTGAGGCTTTATTTAAAAGGAGCCTCACATATTCCTCAAAAGCGCTATAGAACATATTTGTAACCTGCCATGGATGTCATGCCCTTGAATAGTGTGATGATGGTTCTATTATCATAAACCCCACCCTACAGGTAAAGAAACAGACACACGGTGATTCAAATGTCTCACACAACGCTGACACTGGGATTCAAACCTAGACTCACTGAAATCTGAGAGCATTCACTTGACAGTTGTAATAACTACCACCTTTTTTATTTAAGTATACTACAATCTTTAAAAAAAACTACAAAATTAGTTGTACCTTAAAACAAATTTGTACTTTTTATTTAAGGCAGCTCAGCTAGGGTAAATTGATCCACAAACAGGCAATAGAGTCCATATCAAAGAGTCCTCACTCCACCTGCTAGGGGCTCTAAGTGAAGACCAAGCTAGCTATCAACTACATATGTATAGGGGACTAGGTCCAGTCTATACATGCTTTTTTTGTTGGTGCTCCAATCTCTGTAAGCCCCCAGGGGCCTAGGGTGTCCTCTCCCCCATTGGTTTCCCTTCTGTCTCCCAGCTCTTTCACCTCTCACCCCCATTCTCACCACATATGATCCCTACCTTTGTTCCCTTCCCCACACCCTCTCCCATTCAGTTCCCTCTCAACTTTCCTTTGATGAGTATGAAGTGCCCTTCCCCATCTCTTTTGATTAATGTAGGTTGAAAGTCTATTTTATTAGATACTAAAATGATTACTCCATCTTGCTTCTTCGGTCCATTTGCTTAAGAAACCCTTTTCCAGCCCTTTACTCTATCTTTGTTGCTCAAATGTGTTTCTTGTATGCAGTAGAATAATGCATGGGTCCTGTTTTTATACCCATTCTGTTAGCCTATGTCTTTTTATTGGGCAATTGAATCCATTGATGTTGAGAGATATTAATGACCAATGATTGTTAGTTCCTGTTGTTATGATGTTGTTGGTAGTAGTGTGTGTGTGTGTGTGTGTGTGTGTGTGTGTGTGTGTGCGCGCGCGTGTGCACGCACGTGTGTACTTCACTTCTTTTTGGTTTTGATGCAGAGGAGTTATTTATTTCCTGTTTTTTCTTGGGTGTAGTTAACCTCCTTGGTTTGGAGTTTTCCTTATAATATCTTCTGTAGGGCTGAATTTGTGTGAAAATATTGTTAATCCTGATTTTGTCAAGGAATATCTTGTTTTCTCCATGTATGGTGATTGAAAGTTTTGCTGGGTATAGTATTCTGGGCAGGCATCTGTGATCTCTTAGAGGCTGCATGACCTCTTCCCAGGCCCTTCTGGCTTTTAAAGTCTCTTTTGAGAAGTCTGGTATAATTCTAATAGTTCTGCCTTTGTATGTTACTTAGCCCTTAACCCTTGTGTCTTTTAATATTCATTCTTTGTTCTGTATATTAAGTGTTTTGATTATTTGGTGTTCTGCAAGCTTCTTGCACATTTATAGGCATGTCTTTCTTTAGGTTAGGAAAGTTTTCTTCTATAATTTTGTTGAAGATATTTTCTGGGCCTTTGATTGAGAATCTTCTCCTTCATCTATTCCTATTATTCTTGGGTTTGGTCTTTTGATACTGTCCTGGATGTTTTGTGTTAGATGCGTTTTAGATCTAGCATTTTTTGACTGATTTATCAATTTCTTCTAAAGTATCTTCTACACCTGAGATTCTCTCTTTCATCTCTTTTATTCTGTTACTGATGCTTGTGTCTGTAGTTCTTGTTCTCTTTCCTAGGTTTTCTATCTCCAGAATTGCCTCAGTTTGTGTTTTCTTTATTGATTCAATTTCTATTTTCAGGTCTTGAACAGTTTTACTCATTTCCTTCTCCTGTTTGATTATATTTTCCTATAGTTCTTTAATTTCTTTAAGGGATTAAGTCATTTCCTTTACCTTCTTCATTGTATTTTCTGTATTTCTTTGAAGGATATATTTTCCTCTTTTAAGGCCTCTGCCATTTTCATAATATCAGATTTAAGGTCATTTTCTTGCACTTTAGGAACGAAAGGACATCCAGGGCTTGATGTAGCAGGATGGTTGGGTTCTGGTGGTACCATATGGCTCTGGGTTTTGTTGTTTGTGTTCTTACACTGACCTCTTACCATCTGGTTGTCCTGGATGTTGGCTGCTTGTTCTTGTTGCCCACTGGGCTTCTCAGAAAGGTGGGTGGAACCCTGGGACAGAGGTTGGATGATCCTGGGGACCAGTAGACCTCCTCAGGATGGTAGGTAGGGCCATGGATAGATGCTGGATCTCAAGGAATAGCCTGCAACTCACCTCTACTGGGTATGCCCCCAATGGACCCACAATCAGGGTATTGAGGTGAGGAATGTCTTACCTGGATGATCTTGTGGTCCAGCTAGTCTCTTAGGGAAGGCTGGTAGGTCAATGTGGAGGCTTTAACTGGGTAGGTGGGTACAGCCAGAGGCCTGGAGGCTGGTTGAACCTGGAGCCCAGAGGCCCTGGTCAAGGTGGTGGATAATCCTTGAATTCATTGGGGACCAGAGGCTGAATCCATGTGTCTCTGGGGTCCCAGAAGCTCGTCTCAGGAAGTCAGATAGAGCCATGTTTTGCAGACTGGATCTGTGTGTTTCTTGGGGCTGAGAGCTTTCCTCAGGATGGTGGGTAGGGCCGGGGGTTTAGAGGCTGGTTGAACTTGAAGCCCTGGGGCCCTCTTTGGGGAGGTGCCTAGTCCCAGCATTCTCTGGGGAAACAGATGTAGTGAGCATTTTTCAGTCAGCAGCCTGGCTTCACAATCACTCTGCAATGACTGAGCCTGCTACTCAGATACCATGTCTGCTAGCCACTACCATCTTGGAATCTCAATAAATTTATATTTTATTAGTTGAAATATCAGTAGACATTTGAAAAAGTTGTGTGTGAAACAAAAATTTCTTCATTCTACAGGCAGTGTTTGGCACAAACACTCATTACAATTCAGCATCTACTTCAGAGTTCTCAACTAAAGTCTGGAAAACCCTAGGGTAATCCTTATGAATTAATTTGGGTAGACTGTGGAGTCTTTAGGAGATGGGGCTGAGCTGACAGATACCAGGGAAGGCCTTGGGAGTTATAACGAAGCCTTGGTTCCAGCCAGAGCCCTTTGCTAATTGCCAATGAGAGGTTGCCAATCACCTCACATATCGTGTGGCCATCACTGCAAGTCACCAGTACCACAGTGACTTCCGCTATGACGCCATGAGCCAGGTTAAATTCTTCCACCTTTATGTTGCTTTTGTCAAGTACTCTGTTACAAGCAGTAGGAAAAGCAGCTAACACACCACGCCTTATGGCAGCTGAGCTCAGCCATGGACCCAATTGGTTCCCTCATCTTGGGCAGCCTCCCTTTCTCTCCTGGATTTTCCCTCTCAGACTTCTCCAACTTTTATTCTCATCCCTGCCTTTATTAGGTGTCACGAGGAGCAAATGATCTATTGTTCACAGACCATCTATTCTGTATATTTCAGGACCTCCTTTCCCTAGATAGATTACCAAGAGCATTATGCCTTTCACTGTCCTTATGAGATTCTGAGGGCTGGAGAGATGGCTCAGCCGTTAAAGGCTAGGCTCACAACCAAAACCATAAGAGATTCTGAAATGTCTGATATGAGGCAAGTATAGAAAATGTTTGTGATGTGTGACTAGATGGATAAATGGATGGATGAACACCTGATATGCAGAGAATATGCCTCAGTAAAACTAACAGCATAATTATTCACAGTACCAAAGGAGTTTCCCTTTGAAAAAATTATTTATTAATTATTCTTTTACTGTGGTAAGATATGCCCAACATAAAACCACCTTAGCCAGACATTTTGGAGCATGCACACATTCATAGCATAACTGCTGTCCCCACCACCATCCCCCACTAAATATGTCCTCATCCCACACGGAAATTCTGTCTCTGTGAAGCATAAGTTCACAATCCCCTTCTTCAGCCCCTGGAAACTACTCGTCTTCTGCCTGTGACTTCTGGTCCCTATAGGAGTTCCTCCTCCTGTCCATTGGTTTATGTCACTTGGTGTGATACGCCCAAAGCTGTGTTCGAACTCACAATCCTCCTGTCTCAGCCTTCCTCACGGGTCTGCTCCATCATGCCTGGTTCAGATCACTCATTTCTAAGAATTGGATGGTGAGTGCTAATCACAAGGAAAGAAATTGAGACTGATCAGAAAACAGCAACTAATCATGCTCCAGCACTACCTGCTCCAGTCTGAGGCTCACACATAGCCTCTCGTGGGCACATCTGTTCCAGAACACAGGGACACCATCTTGTACAGCAATGGAAGGGGGATAGTTATTCTCTAGACACAGTGCAAAACTCCTTATTGTTTCACGAAATCCTCACAACAACTCAAGGGTTGGGACCTACATGATTCCTACTTTAAAGATAAGAAAATGAAGTTTACTGAAGCTGGATGTTGTGCTCTGATTCATGACCAAAAATATAGTGGGGGAAATATTTAAACACATTGGGGATGATTAGACTCCCAAATGTTGCATCCTTCGATGCCTACCACACAGAATAGAAACAAGTCAATCAAACTGAACCGGCTCTTCCTAGTACTGAGCAAAATGCTCAGCGTGATTGCAGAAGAGAGTGTTAAGGAAGAGACTGTAGGGCCGCTCAGGTGCATATGATGTGATTAGACTATTAAAACTTCTTTAAAGATGAAAGAACAAACAGACAACCCTACGTAGGAGTGGGAAGTATTTCACAATTGGATGGTTTTTCACCAGGCTGTGAGTGCTATGCCCTTGGGAACTAGAGGAGCAGGAGAACCCCAAGGGGACTCCAATGTGCCTCCATGCAGCCTGCCCAGAGGAAATGTGCAATCCAGAGTCTCAGGGACCTCCCTGGCATGCAGAGTCCCTGAGGTAACATTTGCAAAGCCTGTGAGTTCTTGCAAGAGAGGCTCCAGAAACACAAGATGAATGTCATAAATATGCATGTATCTTACCCTCTGTTAGCATTAGTGTCCTACTGGGTGGAGTATATGTCTGACATGCTCAAAATTTAAGGGGCTATGTCCCCTTTGATTACAGGACATTCTGCAGAGAACAACTTTCAAATCAAGTCCTGTGTGCTTGCAGGCAACATCTTTTCAACTCAGGCCAAGTAGACAGTTGCCTTGAAGTAAGGGTCTCAGTGAACAGGATGCCAGCTTTTTATTTCCATGTCTTTCTAGCTGGTTCTCTGTGCCTTGCTTCAAAGGCTGAGTTTGTCGCAATATGTAAACTGCAAAGCCCCACATGCTTTCTAGGGTAGATGAAGTATGGTAAAGGGTGACATCCCAGCCATCTCCCTTCAGAACTTCTCTAAAGGGAAATATAACATTGAAAATGCAGTCATTCTGGGTGATGGGAGGCATCTAAACACTACAGACATTCTCAGCTGTGAATCTGTGCTCTGAGCCATGAGTCTTCCATAGGACACACATTACCTTTGTCTTCCATCTCTCCATCAGATCTACACTCATTTGCTGTAGCGGTCCACTCCTACTCTCCTTGTGGTTTTGAGAAACACTTAAAGTAAGGTTCATAGCCCTCTGCCAGGCACCCTGTCTGCTAGAGGCTTGTTACTCCCACCGTGGTCCCCACCCGACCTCCAGGCTTTCTGATGCACATCTGTCACAGTGCTTCAAAGCTGCTTCTGTATTGACTTCATCTCAGAGAGATTCTGAGTTGCTACTGTCTGAAACTGTTATTTCACAGGTGGCAACTGTCGAAACATCTGGATGGATTCAGACTAGTATCTGCTAATCTTGATGCAAAATTCAGTTGGCTCTAAAGCACTGAGGTCTACAGAGGAGATGGAAACTGATGGGTTCACTGCTGTGAATACCAAGATGTGGAATCCCTGTCTTCGAAAAACACAGCCATTCCCAGTTCCCCAGATAAATGTCCTCCTAGTGTTTGCAGAGCAGTGATATCTGTGACAGGCTCTCCACTGAGGCCTGTCATCTCTTTAGGTCTGCATGCAGTGCACCGATAGGGTATAAAAGGCTTTTGAACTACAGGCATTTTTGTGGATCGGAATAAACATAGATACCTACAGCCACCAAAACCAAACCGAACGACTTGGTTCAGTCGCTCCTCTGAATTCAGCTGCCTTGGCAAACCATGAGGTGCAAGACTGAGCCAGTCTTAATCATGTGGCCTGATTAGATTTAACTGTCCGCTTGACTGGTCTAGAGTCACCTGAGAAAGGAGGCTTAACTGAAGAACTGTCTGGATCATATTAGCTCATGGCTGTTATGTGTTGGAATGGGAATTTTCTTGCCTGTTAACTGATATGGGAGGGCTCTGCCCACTGAAGGTGGCACCATTCCCTGGGAAGGTGGTCCTACACTGTACAGAAAAACCAACCAATAATAAGCCTCCAATTGAGCCAGCAAATAGCATTCCTCCATAGTTTCTTCTGTATGTCCTTGCCCTGAATTCTCTCCCTGGTAGACCATAAGT
Organism: Lophiomys imhausi; assembly: GCA_907164525.1. Classification (NCBI taxonomy): domain Eukaryota; kingdom Metazoa; phylum Chordata; class Mammalia; order Rodentia; family Muridae; genus Lophiomys; species Lophiomys imhausi. The sequence continues at coordinate 2,549,401 of CAJQZJ010034140.1, forward strand.
AACCTTTAGCTTTAAAAGAACCCATTCCTCCCCCTTGGTTGTTTTCGGTTGAAGTGTTTTACCACAGCAACAGAAATGAGATTAGAACAATGTGACAATAGACACTTGCCATGGAGATGGACAAAGCTTGGTCCTAAGCTGTGACTTTGTCACTCCTGCTCCCCAAGATGACCTCAATCTGGTTATAGTCACACAACCCAAACCACTAGATGGCTAATGCTAAGGTGGACAGAACACGGATAAACAGGATGAAAAATCATGTTCCAGGAATCTGCCCTGAATCCAGCTCAAAGAGAGACAGACAGTCCCCAGCTAATCACCCAGTCAACTCTGCCTGCAGATGCAGGAAGTTCTGTCTACTTTAGTACGGCACAGTAGGTGTGCAGTAACCATCGCTGAATGACAGGTTGTGATGGGGACAAAAGTGAGACGCATACGTTTGGAGGTGACACTATTGAATCTGGACTATAAATCTGATAGACACAGTTCAAAAGGACAGCAAAGCCTCCTGAAGTTCAAGAAAAACCCACAGGAAAGTAGATAAGAAGGTAACAGAGATGACGGAGCACCTGAAGGAAGACAATTGAATGTGAGATGAGCTAGGCGATCACAGCAACAAGATACAAGGAAAGCCTCCAGTTTTGATGGAGGGGAAAGGCTTTCTGGCCCAGGGGTGTCCAGCCAGTAAGTGTGGGGCATCTTCTCTGGAAAACCCAACAGCACTCCCTCTGAAAGCCTGATGTCAGCAAGCATTCTGGCTCTTTCGCCAGTCCCCTGGTCAGAAGTGCACGTCCACACACAACCCTCTCATTAGAATGCAACTTCCCTGCTGACGTCGGCATTTCAGAATGGTAAATTAGCACTCAGCATACATGTCAGTGTTAGTCTATCCCCACAAGACTGATCCAGTGAAAACGGCCTTCCCTCATTGTTCATCTTCCTCTCGCGAACAGTAAGAATGTACAATTTACAAACTAGTGATGCCCACCTTTAACCCAACAGAGGCAGAGGTAGGTAGAGGGCAAAGCTAACCTACTCTACATAGCGACTTCCACAATGTCTATTAATACACGGAAGACCATGGGGAAGGGGAGGAACCACTAGGTGAGTGTGTAATAGCACAGTTTCAACTAAGAAGCAAGAAGCATGATAACAACACAAGGCAAAGATGAGAGCACGAGGGGCTGGGCAACAGCTCAGCCAGGGAAGCAAGCGTTCATCTCCCAAGCAGAAGTGACCTGAGTTCATCTTCAGGTTGAATCTAATAGATAGACAGATAGATAGATAGATAGGTGGGTGGCTGATAGATAGATAGATAGATAGATAGATAGATAGATAGATAGACAGACAGACAGACAGACAGATAGATAGATAGATACATACATACATAGGTGAGTGGGTGGCAGATAGATAGGTGGGTGGATGATAGATAGATAGATAGATAGATAGATAGATAGATAGATAGGTGGGTGGGTGGATGATAGATATATAGATAGATAGATAGATAGATAGATAGATACATACATACATACATACATACATAGGTGAGTGGGTGGCAGATAGATAGGTGGGTGGATGATAGATAGATAGATAGATAGATAGATAGATAGATAGATAGATAGATGGGTGGGTGGCTGATAGATAGATAGATAGATAGGTGGGTGGCTGATAGATAGATAGATAGATAGATAGATAGATAGATAGGTGGGTGGATGATAGATAGATAGATAGATAGACAGATAGATAGATAGACAGATAAATGGCAGAGTGTTGTATGCATTTGTAAACCCAGCACTAGGGAGATAGGAACAGGAAGATCCCTCAGAGCTTGCTAACCAATCAGCCCAGCCTACTTGGCAAGTTCCAGACTGATAAGAGAGCCTGTCTCCAAAGACAACATGGATGGTTCCTGTGGTAGTCAGAGTAAGAATAGCTACTACAGTGTCTGAGGAACTAGAGCCTGGGCTGTCCTCTGGCTTGCAAATGCATATACATATGCATATATTGTGTATCCACAGTTCCAGCTTACCTGTAAAAGCACATGTACACACACATATACAGGCAGTTACACACACACACACACACACACACACACACGAAGACAACAAAATGTTCCATTTGGGAGAAAATATTAAATTGTTGTGCTGATTGACTGGTTTGTAGGCAGTCTAGGGGCAGAGCCTGAGTCCCTGTCTTTGACTTATGTAAGTTTTATGTGTTTTGTCCTCACTGATGCCTGACCTATTTTCCAATATATGAACATGCAAATATTCATTTGTTTATCATGTGCATGGGGATGAAATCAAGGGAAACTTTTTGACACAGAACAAGGCTAAGTGCCAAAGATCAAAGCCTCAAACATCAGTGAACCCAAGAGGGATATACCATTCCGCCCACAAAGAATTCAGGCCATGCTGTCCCCAGAGAGCAGCCACCAACTTCCTTGTGACAGTCCTCCAACCACAATGTCTTTGACTCTCCCACACAATGGGTAAAGGAAGAGGGAACCATTGGGCCATCCTTGTCTGCTTCCGAGGTCACCACCACCACAGGACAATTCCCATCGAGACATTATTGCAGCCACAGCAACAGTGACGGGCACTGTCAGCGCTCTCTCCCTGTTCACTGGGTGAGAAAAGATTTTTCATTTCATACATCATTTACAACTTGCTGCTGTGATTCTAAAAAACCAGTGTGCTTTATCAAGTTAATGAGCAAGAAAAACATATTTGGTGAGCATGTTAATTTTGTGGAAGTTCTGCAGAGCCCAGGACATTAGGCAATGTGTATGGAGCATCTGGGCACTCCAGGGAGTCCACTCCCCAAGATGCACCTCACCCAGATTTGTGGGCACCTGGCTATTTGCTAGTAAGTCAGAAATGCATCTGCATTGAAACAGAATAGCAAATGTGTCCCTTGTACTTTGTATTCTCTGTATTGTCTCCAGGCAGGGACATCTGGGACCTTGGGCCAAAGTCGCCACCGGCCATTTGAGTTTCCCTTCCACCTACCAGTCTACAGCAAGAAAAAGAAGTTTGTAGGTACAGCTTCAGGGAAAACCGGGTGACAGGGAGAAGAAAGTATGCTGAATTCTAGCATTGAGGACTTCCAAAATTATGTAAGACAATCTGTCAAAAAAATGATGCTGTAATAAAGGTGACAGACTAGACATGCGGGTGAAACGGTCCTGTCACAGGAGGAAAATAAGACACCAGAATAAGACTGGACTTATTGAAGAGTCCTTTATTCTTATTTCTATCTATCAAGATCCCTGACATATCAAGCTGGTTGAGTGCATCTCAGAATCAATCCCCTCTCCCAGACCATCAAGCAGGACAGCCACAATAGATCTTTCAGGTCCCATCTTGAGTTTCAGCTTAAATTAGACATGAGAGATTGGATCCCAGCAAACATACGGCACCAACAGAGCTCACATCCACAACTGATAGGTGTGTGCATATGGAAGGGGTGGGGTGTCCCCATCTCTTTTCCACACGTGGGAGCAATGTCAAATGGCATCTTATTAAAGATGGGGAGACGTTTGCCACACTGTTAAATTAAGGTATGTGAGTTGAATTGAATTTTAAATTGAAACACAAAATGATAGCACTACTTCAGAATATCTCTCGTGCCACACACAACTGACAGTGGAAAAGAGTCGCGTTCTAACTATACTGTAAAATTCACTTGCACTCCATTTCTGTCCTCCTACATACCGCAGACAAAATACCTGTAAACACACACATGCACTTGTGCACACACACAAACACACATGTGCACATGCACACACACAAGCACATACATGTAACTCAGAAGACCAATAGAGAGCTGAAACAGAGAGAATGATTTTGGCTAGGTAAACGCACAGACAGTAGACAGCACCCCTCTGCTAAGCAGGTTGTTTTGTATGTAAGATAAAAACTAAAATAGTCTATTTCAGGAAAGATGCAAAATTTAAGTACCACTATTTTGGGGAAGAACATAATCATGATTTGTTGGTGAATATAAATCCAGGAAACAGGTTTGTATGCTGACATTTAATGGTGTTCTGTGTTCCATCTTGCTAGGGTATGGCTAAGACTCCCCTTAACAAAGGGACATAATTTCAGTACACAGCCACGCTCATCCCGCACGCCTCATGTGCAGTTAGAGTATGCGTGAGAAATGTCTTCTTTTGCAAATGGTTTTTTGGAGAAATGGAGACAGGAGACTTGAGGAGTATGGCAGACAGCAAGGATGCTCAAGACAGTAAGTAGACTGTCTATGAAGCTTAAAATTGCTGCCTTGGATGTGTTTCTTTAAGGAGGACCAGACTGCCTCTCTGCATCCTTATTATATTTTTTTTTCTCTTCTAAAGGCCACCACAGGAAAAGAGGGGCCAGGAAAGAGGCCAAGAGCATGCCCTATATTCAAACCAAACAGAAACAAACACACCCTCCAGCGTGACCTTCAAGTATCCACCTACTCCCTACTTAAAAGAGGCTGGGCTGGTGGTGATGGCACACACCTTTAATCCCCATGCTCAGAAGGCAGAAACAAGAATAACTCCATGAATTCAAAGCCAGCCTGGTCTTGAACATAGACTTCCAGGGCAGCAAGGACTGTCTCAAACAAACAAAAAATAGTTGGGCTTGGGAACCTGGGAGAAAGAGCATTTGTGGCACAAACCAGAGAACCCAGGCTCAAATTCTCAGCACCCAGTAAAAAGAAGCAGCTGAAGTGGTCGTGTACAAGCCTGCTATCTCAGCGCTGAAGGTGACAGAAACCGGAGGCTCTCTAGGGCTTGCTGGCTACCAGCCTAGCTCTAAATTTAGTGAGAGATGGATTCTGTCTCTTACTGTCTCAAGTGAGTAAGATAGAGTGATAGAGGAGGACACCTGATCTTCTACCTCTGGCCTGAGCACAAGCAGAGGGCTGTAGACACACACACACACACATATACACACACACACACACACACACACACACACACACACACCACCAACAACAACAACAACAACAACAACAATAGAACAAACTTGGCTTTGCATTCTCAGCCTGAAATCACAGCTTCTGCAACAAGTCAGACCACTCACTGGGGAAATCCCAACTTCCCCAAGAAGATCTTATGGACAGTAGAGAAGAAACAGTAATGAAAAAAAAAAAATGGGGAGACAGGAAATGAAGAAGCTACCTGAGAATGATGGACGTTCCAGAAAGTTTATGAATCTCTTCCCTCTTTGTTTTGTCCCCAGTGATAATAGGAACCTGGTCTAACAACTGTGAGGCATCAAAGCCCATCCCACCCAGCTGCCTGCTGGCCCTCTGTGGTTGGACATGCTCTACGCTGGCCCCAGTGACCTGCCAGGTCTGATTCCCTTCTATGAATTCAGGTGGAAGTGGAGGCTTGCTTCTAGCCTGGTTAAAAATGGCAGAAGCTGCTGGCTGGCCCGTTGTGTGGCCGCCACCTCACATGGGACTCCACCTTAGCGGACGGGAATAAGAGCTCGTGTTGCTGGCTCTGGTACACTCAACAGTGTTTCTTCTCCCAGAAAGACGTCCACTCACTCTTCCAGAACACTGTGGTGTCATGTCTCGTGACAAAGATGCACCATTCCACCCATTACCTGTGGCTGACTGCTCAAGATCTGCAAAAGATCCAGCCAGTCGCCACTCCAACACTGACAGGAGAGGAGCTCTCAACCCTAGCTGAGAAGCTCTTGACAATTGATGGCCACGAGGAGAGGGAGAGTCGTAGGTTGGCTATGCTACTGTGGATGACCCCACCCCCATGCATGTAAATATAGTACTAGTTCAATTCAGTGGGTTATAAAAAAATATAAAAAAGAGAGGGAGAGGATACATGAATGATATGCCTTTATGAGCCTGCACAGTCTAGATGAAAAAAAAAAAAGACCTTGCAGTGGAATTATGAAAACAATCACTCATCCTAAATATGGAGGTGAGCCTATACCCGATCTCTTACATCCCTGAGAGCGGGACAATTTCTCAGGCCATAGCCAGAGTGATACACTCACAGAGCAGCAGGTCAGATGCTGAGAAAGGGAAAAGAGACACCACACCCCAGCACAAGAAAGTTTCCCCACACTGGTTCTGAGGATCAAAAGCCACATGTAAGGAATGGACAAAGGTTCCTTGGAACCCTAGAACCATCCCTCCTCCCCCCAGCTGACAGAATACATCAGGCCTGACCCCACTCTGCAACAACAAACAGAATCGTGGTAACAGCCAGAGCGGGCAGGCATTAGCTACCATGATCTCCAGGAACGAACCCCAGCCCTGCTGACACCCGTGGGACCGGGAACTGGGGAGCCAGCTGGGCCAACACTGTGCACACACTTCTGACACAGTACCGAAGGGAAAGGATCCCTTGGTGTGTATGTTTTATGCTACTAACTCCAAGATCATTTGTTATGCTGGAAATAAGAAACCAGTTCACTGACCTCAAAGAAGTAGACGGCTGCTGTGCGGTGAAGGCAAGAAGCTGAGCAAAGAATAACCCCACAGTCACAAACCACCCAACCCTACCTACCGACCAGCACATCACCTGGAAAGGGGCACCCTCTTAGGGCTCTCTGGTTGAGCAGAACAGAGTGAATGTGTATTAAGAGTGGCTTTACTCAACTGACTTACACGCCATGGTTAGCGTACTCCAGGAACAGCGGCCCCACACCGGAGTGGCTGAGAACCCAGTGGTTGTTCACTCCATGAGGCTGGGTGGGTCTCGGCACTCCCAATCTGATGCCGAAGCCTGGAGGATCCCTGGAGAGGGACTGTTCTTCAGGTCGTATTCGAAGCCCAGAGAAGCTTCCCTGACATCACGGAAGAAAAGAAGCAGCAGCAACAAGGGCGGATGAACTCCCCAGGGAGGATGAAGACTAAACAATCAAAAGACCGAAAAGCTTTCCTTCTTCCTCGTCCTTGCACAATGGATCTTGCTAAGTCAGTTAAGGCAATCAAGACAACTCCCAACATACAGGCACACTGGCCAACCTGAGATAACAACCCCTCAATGAGGCTCTTTCCTCCCAGGTGATTCCAGGTCAAGTCCAGCTGAAAATCAACGCTAAACACTCAAGGGCCTGAACAGCAAGCAGCCGTTCAACCTGTCCCAAGCCTTCACTGTCACGTTATAATCCTCACCCTGGGAACCTGTAAGATGTTGAGTGTCGTGTTAAATGTTTTAAAGGTTGTTGGAAGCCACTGTGGTTACAGCTTCTTGTGAGAGTTACCTGTGGCTAACACACACCTGGTCGTAACGGCCACCTGTGCTTCCTCTTGACTCTATCATCCCAACACCTAAACTGATGTGTGCCAAGTCAGGACCGGGAAAGCAGAGGCTGCCGGGTAACACACAAGAGCTTACGACAAGGACTAGTGCAGTCAGACTGTTGGATGCAAATATGCAATGTCCTGTCGCACTGGCATTTGAGATCGTGTCTTCTTGGGTCCAGAACTCAGACAGCTCCTTCTTCTGCTGTTTCCGTCCCATTCTTTAGGGGGACACATTCTCCAATGAGGATGTCACACAATCATTGACTCCCTTGTAGGGCATCTGTCATGAGAGCATTAGTACAGGTCATACAGAACAGCCCTCTTGACTGGGTTAAAGACAGTATCAGACAGAACCCTTTCATGCACAACAGACAGCAATCAGATGAATAAACAAATGGAAAGAGATGGAGCAGCTCACGACAGGACAGGCAGGGCCGGTAGCTCTGGTCACTTGCTTCCCTTGACTGTGTCCTCCTCTGTTGGCTTCATTCAGCTGTTGGCTCTCTTGTCCTGTGGCAAGATGGCAGCCATCATCCAAGTCACTGCTCTGCTTTCATCTTAAAAGCAAAAAACAAGTCCCCCTGAATGTCATGAGCTTTTTTGGATGATGCCACTGTTGAACAAGCTAGACGGAGGAGATGACAGTTTCCTGACGGTCTTGGCTGTGGCAGACACCCCTAGCTGAATATGGAGTGCCACAGGCCTACGCAGCGTGTGTGGACTGAGGGCCGTGGGGAGAAGCATCCCTTAAAGTCCGGAAGCTATGCCTGAAGAAGACAAACCAACACTGACTGGCTAAGCCAGCCCTCGCTTCTAAAGGCCATTTTACCAGGTTTGACTCCACGCAATACAAACAAAGTGATCAGTTTCCCAAAGTGAGCAAGCCTGAGTTGTGTCTGAACTGAGTAGGGACTGGATTGTCTCCATTTCTGAAGTCTAGTCCTGTGGCTGGGGCCAGGCTGGACTGTGTGTGTGCACTCGCCTGGCATCAGCATCTTTGAAATTATTTTTGAAAAGAAGATTGTTGCCCTGACTCTTTACCTAGTGGCACCTCAAAGGTCATCTCCTTGCTTGCTTGCTCCATGGCTAAATGGCCACCTGTCCCTCTGTCCACTGCTTCAGACACTGAGTCACAGACTCTGCAAATCCCCTCAAGGAGAGAAGGCCAGAGGCACCAGCGCCAGGCAGTGCTTCCTGTACTTTCTCAGCTCCCCAAACTTTGCTTTTCAAAAGAAAATTCTTCAAACAAAGCAGTCACAAGTGCTGAGTCAGTTGAAGTTTAAAGTAAGAGATACCTTTGAGTTTTCTAAACACATTCCAAAAGAAAAGGGTTCTCTCTCTCTCTCTTTTTTTTTAACTTAAAAAATAAAAACAGACAAATTCTTTTGGTGCTCAAATACAGCCAAATAGAATTTCACTGAAAAATTTCCCCTTGAGTGCTATTTGGCAATAGAGATCAGGCACTGGATATAAATTATTTTCATCTGAAAAGATTTAATTCTTTCAAAAATAATAAAAGACACAATCAGACCAAAAAAGAATAGATAAGGAAAAGCCCCCTTAAAGTCTAACACCAAGACATTCTCAAATAAACTGCTTAAACCATCTCAGACGTCATTTTTGATTCAGATGATAATTTCAGTGGAAATCACTCAGACTTTCTTGAGGTATATCAGCCCCTAAACCTTTATCCCGTTTCAGAGATATATTGCCCCATTCTCCTATTTTTAGTGACCTGTGTCTCTTCTAGCATAATGGGGGTGGGGGGAGGTGTTTAATCTCCCTGCCAGCATTGCATATGTGTTATTTTCTAGTACCTGGGTATAATTATCAGTGTTATTTTAATCATCAATTTCCGTATAATGGCAGGATTTGCTTCAGTTGCATTTAAATTATAATAACGTTCAATAGAGAGGAAATGAAAAAGGAAGAGAAACTATCATTGAGAGGATTAACAGAATGCTCCCACAAAAGGGACCTTTTTAATTTTCATGAGGTGATAAAGTGATAGCCTTTTGAACAGACAATTAGGCTCATAAACCTGATGCACTGAGGGCTTAATTCGCAAACACACATCACCACTAATACATTTGCAGGGCAACCATGTGCTTAACAGGATTAGAATTCGGCAAGCCATTCATTGTTAATGGGACTGAGCATTGCCTTGGTCTTCATCCCTAGGTAGACTGGTATTTAAATCACATAAATTAGCACAAATCTGGGAGTTCAGTTCTGTACATAGACAGCTCAGTGTTTCTCTGTATGGAATGGGGAGTTTTGACTACTGGGCACTGTTATCCCACGTCAGCTCCAGTTTCAGGGAAGATAAGGATTTTAGAAATTCTGGGCCTTTCTCCATCCAGTGATAAGTTGAGAGGAAGCCAGCCCACCTGAGAAGGAAGGACTCTGTTTCCACTTTGACAAGAGGCTGTAAGCCCTAATGTGTTCTAGGCTCAGCATCTGCAAGGTAGCATCGGATGTGTGCTGTGAGGGTTCAATGGTCTAGGTCTTGGGTAGGATTTACAGAGCTGTAGTTTTGACAAAACTGGGGTATCACCAATCCCATAGAAATGAAGTGAAAGGGTTTTTCATTCTGCCTTCAGGAGGGCTGCCTTCCACATAGGTGTATCTAGGTGGTGTGATTTGTGAGACAATTAATTGTAAATGGTTTTTCATTGTTACCACTAACAGAGCTGACAAATCACCTCACTTTGGCTGAGGCCATGGGATTTCCCAGGACACAGATTTAGAAACCAGAAAATTCCCCAGCATGCCACAAAATGAGTTGGTTACCTTACCAAGTCCACATGCTTGCCAGGATTTTGTAAGACTCTCAACCTGAGGGGAAGGTACCCTGGTTTTGGATATCAAAATTGAGCCTCGAAAGAAGCAAACACTTTGCTCTACTTTCCAGCTTGTGGATCGTGACATGATCTCAGGTCTTCCGATGCCTCCATCCCTATCTCTTATTCTACTTGGACACCTGAACACGAGCCCACCAGAAAGCAACCGCTCCAGCCATAGCCACAGATATGGCACCACTGATGTACTCCGTCCACCTGGGAAGTCATGGCAGGTCAGTTGGGAAGGAACCAGACCTGTGAGTATGGCCAGGCCAAAGGTCAAGTTGATGAGAATCTCACCTATGACACAAAGGTCATACAGAGGTCACAGCTTGCCCCCAACCTCAGGATGGACATGTGCCAGCACACTCAAAGGACACTGGGACCTCAGACAGTACTGAGCTCTGTCGTTCCATTCCTTCCCATCTTAGCTAAGTGTTTATCACCAGAGACCTTAACATTTGCAGTTTAAGGAGTGTAAAATTAGCACAAATGTCCCTTTCCTCCCTTGCAATTTCAGATAGGATTGTTCTTACCAAAGATCTTGGTGACCTCAGTGTACATTTTTCTTCTCTTTTCATAATAAGTCACTTTGTCATTAAAGGAGTCACTTTCCAGGGTCTCTTTGATATTTTCAAATCCAGCATCATTAAATTAGCACTGGAGCCATTATTCAAAGTATCGAGGATTGTTTGGGCAATCTATCCCTCGTGGAACAGGTCCCAGGTGGAACTGAAAGGGACTAAACAGGCTGTCACGAAACTCCGAACAGCACATGGTGTAAAACTTAAGGTGGTGGGGGGGGGCTTGTTTTTCTATTTTGAAGTTCTGGGAGGTCAAACCTAGGGTATTACACATGCTAAGCAAGTGCTCAGGTATTAAACCATGCAAGCATTCATGTACACACACAAACATACACACACACACACAGAGAGGCACACCAGCTCATACATTCTTTATTTCAGGCGGTTTCCATTTAACATTTTCTCCAAAGCAACTGTGGATACCCTGAAACCAAGAAAGTGAAAGGGGGGACAACTGGACAGTCAAAAGTGGAAAGTAGGGTGTATACTAACATTATTCATGGGTACTTTCCAAAATAAAAATATCCCACTCACACCAGGAGATGGTTAATGAAATAGGTGTAGCGTGTTCCTGGTGTTTTCAGATAAAGATCTCAAAGTCCCCAGAAAACTCACAAAGTCTGGACGCTTGTCTCATTCTCCTGCTCCAGGCTAAAAACTGGCTTTATTCATAGTCTAGTTGGCCACTGTACCTCGTAAATGGGACTGGTAAACCAGGCAAGGTTCCACAACAGTCAACATAGACCACACTGAAGGCAAAGTTGAGAAGGAAAAAAAATAGTCCTAGCTCTGCTATGTCACTTCCGTGTCCCAACACTTCCATGTCCTCAGTCACAGCATGCGACTCATGCTAAGAGTGCCCAGAGCAGTAACTGACCACTATCAGCTCCTGTGACTTTTTCCTCGCATACATGCAATCACAGCCCAAGTCCTTTAACTATTGGCATTTTTCTCCTTTAAAAATGCTTCTGTGGTTGGGGTGGTGGCTGAATGAGTGAACTACTTGGCTTGCACATATGAGGACCAGAGTTCAGTTGTCAGAAGACACCTGAAAACCACTCCCTATGGTGGCACATGCTTTTAATCCTAGAGCTGGGGAGGTGGAGACAGCTGGATCCACAAGGGCTGCTTGGTGAGCTTCAGGCCAGCGAGATTCCTGTCTGGTGGAAAACAAAACGTTGACAGGGCTTATAGAACAGAACAGCACAAGATGTCTTCCCGCCTCCACAGACAGATAGACAGATAGGGGCAGGAGGAGGATGAGGAAGAAGAGAAAAGAAGGAAGGGAGGGGAAGAGATTGATTTTACCAAGAAGCAGCCATCATGGAAACTTGCCCTGGCCTGTCCCTGTGCATTTTGATTGTCAGTTTTAGCATATCATTGTTCTTCCTTATCTTTCTAAAGTTAGGCAATGCTAGTCAGCCCCACTGATAAATGAAATCATCTACCTCAAATCTAACCTGAAAGTGTTGATCCTTCTTATTAGAACAGGGGTGTTTGCTATACAACGGGAATAAAATCTTTAAAATACTAAGAGCCTGAATTACCTTCAATATTAATTTTGAATAGGTACTGGCTACATATTCATCCTCTGAAATCCACAATGTTTAAGACTAAGTGTCTTGGTTAAAGTTTTTCTATTGCTGTGATAAAACACCATGACCAAAAGCAAGTTGGGGAGGAAAGGGTTTAGTTGGTTTACACTTCCACATTGCTTTCATCATCAAAGGAAGACAAGACAGGAACTCAAACAGGGCAGGATCCTGGAGGCAGGAGCTGACACAGAGGCCACGGAGGGGTGCTGCTTACTGGCATCCCCCGTTCTTGCTCAGCCTGCTTTCTTATTAGAACCCAGGGCCACCAGCCCAGGGATGGCCCCACCCACAATGGGCTGGGCCCTCCCCCATCAATCACTTATTAAGAAACCTCCCAGCCGGGCGGTGGTGGCGCACGCCTTTAATCCCAGCACTCGGGAGGCAGAGGCAGGTGGATCTTTGTGAGTTCGAGGCCAGCCTGGTCTACAAAGTGAGTCCAGGACAGCCAGGGCTACACAGAGAAACCCTGTCTCGAAAAAACCAAAAAAAAAAAAAAAGAAACCTCCCTACAGGCTTTCCTACAACAGGATCTTGCAGAGTCACGTTTTCAGTCGAGGTCCCCTCTTCTCAGATGTCTCTAGCTTGTGTGTAGTTGACACAAAACTATCCAGTGTACTCGGCAAGTGTCAGACTAGAAACTTTGTAATTTGCAGAAAACAAGTTTGAGTAAGCATGGGTCACACCCCCTTAGTGTTTCCTGTGCAAGTTTCACGCCCCTGTGGGTCCTGGAGACAGGCTGGCCACTCCTCCTGCCTCCCTCGGGAATTGACTGTGCTGTGCTGGACCTCCTTTCTGAACTCTCAGAGCTGGCTTTAAAATGAAGGTCAACACGGACTCCCAAACGTGGGGTGAGTTGAACTGAGTCTGTTGGGGCCTTATGCCACAGAATCTCAGAGGGACTTTATTTGGAAACAAGGTCATTCCAGATAAAATTGGTTAATATAGAGTCAAAATGTGGGGAGAGAGGTACCCTCCCATGATATCTCTCAGAAGCCAACCACGAGAAAACCCAGAGCCAGAGAACGCTGAAAGAAGATGATGGCCCGTGCCTTTAATACCAGCACACGGGAGGCAAGGGCAGGCAGATCTCCGAGTTTGAGGCCAGCCTGTTCTACAGAGTGAGTTCTAAGATAGCCAGGACTACACAGAGAAACCCTGTCTCAAGAAAAAAAGAAAGAAGAAAAGAAAAGACAAAAAGATTTATAACTCATAATCGTGGCCTATTTATTTCTGTTGTTTTGTATGGTATTTATAGTTATAAGAAAAAGAACCATTATTTGGACTGAAAGGGAGAGCTGTTGGGGGGAAAAATAAATACCTAAACTAAAAAAAAAAAGAAGGGAAGAGGATGGGGGGTTTGAGGGGGAGGAGGGTGGAAGGGTGGGACTGGAGGGGGGAGTAGGGAGGGGATTGTGATTGAGATGTAACTTGAAGAAATAAAAAATAAATTATTAAAAAAAAAAAAAGAAAATGGAAGTAGACACAGGAGTGATGTGCCATGCCTGGACAGCAAATCTCTAGATTCTAGAATGGTCTGAGTCGCCTGATTGGTGGAACTGTTTCCTGACAGCCCTGGGAAAGACACAATGCTCTGGACCCCTGTGTCTTGTCAGCAAATGGGACCTTCTGTGTTCACTGAGTGTGGAGGAAACCTAGGCCATGCCTTCCCTAGTTGCTTTCCTCACCTTGGGTATCTATCCTGGCCAGACCTAATGAACCCTGCCCCTCCACTCCCAGCCTCTTCCCACCTATCGCCTCGGAGGCCACTCTGGTCTAACCCACACCAGAATGACCCTTTTCCCCTTGGAACCTTGCCACTGCCCAGCCTTCTTGGCCCTCTGGGGCTTCCATTACATGGCTGAGGGACTCCAAATCTGCTCGAGGCCTGTGGGTCCTCACATGGCACAGCCTATGGCTGACCTTTCTGGCTTCCTCTCAGGCCACACTGGCCTGCAGTACAGACTTAACGGGGGCCTTTCTCTTTTCAGAAACCTTGGCCTACCACCTACAGTTAGTTAGACAGCCTCTTCCTCGGAGAATCACTAGCTATTTTCAGCCCTCCCTTCACACTGCCTGTTTGTCCCTCGTGGCATTTGTCACAGCTTTGAGCCGCATATTTATTAGCACGGGGTTATTTGCTGTTGCTCTTTTATGCTTTTCCCGCTCGCTATAGGCCCCACCTGAGCAGGAACAATATCTATTTGTTCTCCTGGTACTGGCAGAGAGCAGAACAATGTGCGGTTCCTAGGAGGTGCTCTGTAAATATTAGTGGAATGGCCCAACCTCAATGCCTCTCTTTGTGGCATATGAAGTATAGGGATGTGTGGGCTCTAAAATAAACACTATTATCCTGGGCTGGGCTCTCACTCATTTCATACCAGGAGTGCCGAGCAAGCTCAGCACTCCGAGGGAAAGCCATGTCACCAACTGCCACCTTCAGAGTCAGTGTTATTCATCTGAATACGTTTTCTGACTTTTCTATAGCTTACAGGGAGAGGCTGGCCGTGAATTCACGGTTTAGGATATTACACAGTGACTTCTGAAGCTTTGGGAAAGCCTTTCCTGCTTGTAAAAGGCTTTCCTAAACACAGCAACAACAACGAGAGGCCACAAAGACATCAGTATACTCTTTCCCAGACAGGGGCCTGAGTATAGGTTCCCGTGACTGGGCCAGTTCTCCTTTGAGGCGGAGGTCTCACAACACTACAGAACAGTGCTGAGTTCAAACCCCATTAAAGGATAAAGTCGTGTTCCTCTAACAGGGATCTGATCTTGTCACTCATTTGGAATTACCACCTGGATTCTCTCAAAACCACCTCCTCAGTCCTGTGACCATTTTTAAAAATGGCAACCCTACACAGTTCTTGGAACAAAAGAACATCAGCCAGGAGTCATGATAGCAACTTCAATTATCCTTTGAAAGTTAAACAAATTATTTGATATTTTCACTCTCTTCCCATTTAGTGCACACGAGTATTATACAGAAGCCAAGCAGGACTGAAGCCTCTCTATGGCGACAACAAGCCCAACTTGTCTCTCCTGTCTTGTCTAGGCAGGAGAACCAGGGCAAAGCAAACTGGAAGCAGGAATGGGTTCATTTGCCAGAAACACGTTGGAATGACCACCAGAATTTAAGTTCAATGCAACAGCCACTCTGTCTGTGCAGACAGAGATCTGCTCAGCCTCATGGACTGCTGCTATATTTCTATCTAAGTCAACTACCACACAATACTTCCTGTCGATAAAAGACCTGGACACCCCTGAGAGGCTTTCTCTGGCAACAAAACCCTGATTTAACCAGCTGTGTCCCCTTCCTCCCTCTCCACCCACTCCTCTATCCCTTTTGGTGCCTCAGAAACTTCATGTCTGTTATAGACTGCCTCAAGGCCCTACGTCCCCATCTCTTACCAAGTCTGAGATTTTTAAGTCCAACCACGTGGTCCCTAGTGCACAGTGGCGGTGGCCAGCCAGGAGCTCATGGGGAGATACCTAAGAGAAGCTGTTGAGGGAAAAGCACTTGCCCAGCACTGTTAAACTGAGAGCTCAAACCAAATGCCATACCTTCAACAATGTCATATTGTCTGTAAAGTTAGGATTTCTCAGATTGTGGGTGTTGAAGTACTTCTTACGTACCAAAGAGCTAACCACGGGAACCCAAACAAATGCTTCTGGAACAATGTTCATGATGGTGTGACTCACAGCCACCAGGTAGTACAATCAGCCCAGTGTCCATCACTAATGGTTGAATGGATACAAAAACTGTGCTAAGTCCATATAAACAGCACACTGTTAAGCCTTAAGAAGTAATGAATTAACTTGTGCTACAACATGACCTAACAGTGACAATATCACTCCAAGTGTAAAACATACAGAGAGAAAAAGAGAGGGAGAGAGAGAGAGAAATCTTCCTTACATGAGGTAATTAGAACATCAAATTCTTAGGATTAAAAAGTGGAATGGTGATCTCCCTGGGCAATTGGGCTCCGGGAGAAGGGGAATCTCTACTTGATGCTTAAATTTTCAATCTGAAGCTATGCTAAAGTTCTGGTTGTGGATGGTGGGGGTGCTTGCAGAAGATGTGAGCCAGTCCTAAGGCCACTAACTGTACATCCGAAGCATGGTAGCCTTCAGTCCGTGTCCTAAAAACTTGTAAAACTCAGATGAAAGAGGAAATGAGGGTGGTAGTTTTCAACTTGTATCAAAATGTAAGAAGCCATTTACTGTCCCCTAGTAATTGTGGTTATTTAAGAATGCAATCATGGGCCTGTGATAGGGCTCCATGGGTATAGAAGGTTGCCACAAAGCCTGATGACCTAAGTTCAGTCCCCAGGAATCACATGCTAGAAAGAGAAAGTCAAGTTCCATAGATTGCTTTCTGCCCTCCACATATGTGCCACGGCTCATGCACACTCACATATACACTCTCATCCAAAATAAATAAATGTAAGCATTTAAGTAAAGAAAATTTTTTAAAAAGAATGCCAGGAAAACACTGTTTCATTTGATTTATGTATATGAGTTTTCAAAAGGTCAATAAATGTTTAGAATATAAATACTTATTAGGCAGTTCAAACACAATTAGTTAATCCACTAATTTTCTTAGTATTCTTTGAGCCTAAGGGCACTATGCAAGTATCCCTGGCCTGCAAGTCCTGTGAACCAGCACACAGCCTAGGAGGGTGACTTATCCAAAAAACCAAGCTTGAACCCCATCCGCTCCCAAATCTACAGAAACCAAGAGAGAAACATGTTAAGGCATCAGCAACTGTAAGCTGACGGGAGCAACATGGGACCAGGGAACTCTGATCTAGAGGTGGACTACAGAAAAAGAAAGGGAAAAAAAAAGAGAGGAATGTGATAAAGCTAGATTAGCCAACTGCAGTCTAGGGACTTTATAGTTTGCTCTTCTAGCAAACTCCCAACAAGTCAGAGGAACATCAGGAGAATGGAATAGCTGACTGAACTCTGTCTTTAGTCAGGAGATGTCATCTTTGTGTTATGGAGCTAATACGGTGGTCCTCTCTCTGAAACACACATTCAAATGTTTAGAGGGGGGAAAATAGTACCAGGGACTTGCTTCAAAATATGGATGGTTACACTGAGGATAAAACAGCTCTCTGACATGAAGGCATACCTGCAAAAGGTAACCCACTGTCCTCTTCACTTTAAGTAGTCAATAATTTGCATGGGACACTCAGTCATTTACCATAAAGTGGGCTTATGTTGGATGGCTTCCAAAGCGTAGACCACGTTTTAAGTAGTCCAGGCTCACCTGTGACCTTCACTGAGTTTACTGTATCTAGGGCATTGGGGGCATATTTTCAGTTCACATTGGTATCTTAGTTAGGGTCTCTACTGCAGTGATGAATACCATGACCAAAAGAAACTTGGAGAAGAAGGATCTCTTTCAGGTTATAGCTCTCAGATCATACTCCTTCACTTAGAGAAGTCAGGGCGGGAACTAAAACAGGACCATGGAGGAGTGCTCCTTACTGGCTTGCTCTCCATGGCTTTTTTTTTTTTTTTTTTAGCTTGCTTTCCTATACAATTCAGGACCATCTGCCCAGGGGTGGTACCACCTCCATCCCCTGCCCCAAGGCTGGGGCCATCAACATCAATCATTAATGGAGATAATATCTCACTGACTCAGTTACAGGCCAATCTCATGGAGGCTTTTTCTCAACTAAGATTCCTTGTTCCCAGATTCATTTAGGTTTGTGTCAGGTTGACAAAGACCAAAGCAACATAGGTGGGCTACCAGGTCGTAACCCCGTTGCAAATTGAGGAGCGCTTGAAATCTAAGCAGATAGAAAGAAGTGGCGATGAGAGAAGACATAAAACAAACTTGGCCATGTGTTGTTTGGAATGGCAGCTGGGCCATGGGTATATGGAGGTGCGAACTGCCCCTCAATCTTGCGCACGTAGCTCTCTTCCACTTAACAATCCTTTCATTGGTTCCTGTATTCTTAGGATGAAGGTCAAATGGAGGCATGACGTGACCCTTGCCCCAGTGACACTGGACTTCCCACTCATCCCTACACTATACCCTCACACTCCTCTCCCTTGCAGGGTGCCTTCCCTACAGACTGCCCTGTCCATCTGAGCTTCTCTTCTGTATGCATGGGGCCAAGCCTCCTCTCGGGTGCCTCCACTGACCCACCCCTCCATCTCTGATTGAAGTCTCCTCCACTTTGGCATCCAATCACTTTCTATATCGTGGAACTTTGCAAATTGTTCTTTACTTCCTGGGAAAATAAATCCTGGTCCGTACATTGCAGATTCTTTTTTTTTTTTTAATAATTTATTTTTTATTTCTTCAAGTTACATCTCAATCACAATCCCCTCCCTACTCCCCCCTCCAGTCCCACCCTTCCACCCTCCTCCCCCTCAGCCCCCCCATCCTCTTCCCTTCTTTTTTTTTTTTTTTTTTAGTTTAAGGTATTTATTTTTCCCCCCAACAGCTCTCC
>CAJQZJ010034140.1:2568264-2608629 GCA_907164525.1 Lophiomys imhausi
TTTTTTTTTTAGTTTAAGGTATTTATTTTTCCCCCCAACAGCTCTCCTTTTCAGCCCAAAAAATGGTTCTTTTTCTTATAACTATAAATACAATACAAAACAACAGAAATAAATAGGCCACAATTATAAGAGTTATATGGCTTAGCATACATTCCCAATGTCCAGTCCATATGTATTTGGCACCTGACTTTAACATTCTACTATCTAACCATCTCCATGTGTTTAAAGTTCTGTATCTAACTCAGCTTTCATACTAACTTGCCTCATAATTTTAAAAACATCTTCTTAGATCCAGAATGCCCTCTTGATTCCTAAACAACTCAAAATTTAACTATGAGACTCTAGGTATCTATTCTTCAACCACCTCAGAGACCTGAGAGGGATAAATACATCTGATTATATAGGAAGTGCAGGGCCTGCAGCTTCCAAAACTAAAAAAATGACATACCAGTGGCTGCCTGGACAGTTCCCATTTTCTCTCCATACATTACAGCATCAATCTTCAGCCATTTGGCCCCATTTCTCTGACAGACATTGGTTGTAGAGCAGGAATTATGAAGGACTTACCTACCCTGTCTTGGCAGAGCTAGGCTGTCGACTTACCTGCTTCCAAGTTTTGTCCTTTTTGGACAGAAGTCTGTCTACAGTTGAAGCAAGTGGTTTTTCTTGCCAAGAGAATGGCTTACCATCAATTTAATCATCTCCCACTGGAGATTCTTCGATGCTCATCTTCTACTTGGAGTAATATAGGGGGTGCTGTCAGGAGCTGACATGTCTCGATATCAAAAAATCTTAAGTTAAGAAAACATCTTTCAATGCCATATTCTGCAGATCTCTTGAGGTTTTTGAAGATGCCCTATCTATCTCTTATATTTAGATAAGCAAATATTGCTTGTCTCTTAGCAACTTGATTTCTGAGTAGCTTAGAAAATAACTGTGATAGACTGTCATAGTAACTAAAATGACACATTTTCATGACTATTAGTTTCCGTTTCTTAATTATCCTAAACAGTTTATGTCGGTTGGTATCGAGAGGTCAAAACTTGACATTTCATTTTTAAGTATTACTACAAACAATACCTTTAAGAAGCGTTACCCTTAATTTTGTATCAATATACAAAGATCAATACCAATGTGGCCAAATATAATCTTAATTTTGTATCAATATACAAAGATCAGTACCGATGTAGCCCAATACAATCTTAATTTTATATTAATATACTAGGGTCAATACCATTGTGGCCAAATATAATCTTAATTTTGTATCAATATACAAAGATCAATACCGATGTAGCCCTATACAATCTTAAATTTGCATTAATATACAATGATCAATACCAATTTAGCCCAATATAATATTAATTTTGTATCAGTATACAAAGGTATAAAGCTATATTCAATAATCTGTCCATTGCAGATTCTTAATCGACATTTGCCCGATAAAGAAACGAATGGCATGGGGGCCAGAGAGATAGCTCAGCGGTTAACAGTGCACACGCTGTTCTTGCACAGGACTAGGTTGCCCCTAGTACAACCAACTGTCACTCAAACTCCAGGGAATCAGATGCCTTCTTCTGGCTTCTGTGGGTGCATACATACATATGCATATACACACAGACATACGTGCTAATATACACAGTAATAAAAATAAATCTTTTCAAAAAAATAAAGAAATGGTTGACCAAAAGCTGAAATGTCATTGTTGTCATTATTATTAATCATTCTCTCCAATAACAGCTTCTCATCTACACAGATCCCATTACAAAGAATTCTTCCTCCTCCCTGGGAGACAGGCTTCAAACAAACAGCTGGAAAAAGGAAAAGGTCCAGATTGAGAATTCAGTAAGGAGAGTGCTCACCAGGCAAACATGAAGACAGGACTTCAGTTACAGTACTCATATGCAAGTTGTACCTAGTGGCATTTCCCTATCATGATGGCTCCTATAATCCTCAGCACTGGGCAAGTAGACAAGGAGATCGCAGTGGCTTGCTGGCCAGCTAGTCTAGTTAAAAGCCTTAGGCTCCAGGTTCATCTTGCCTGGATCTTGCCTTCAAAATAAAAATGAAGGTGGGGAATGATGAAGAAACACACCAGATGTTGTGTTGATCTCTGGCCTCTATATCCATGTGCACATGCACAAATGCACACATACACACTTGCACACACACAGACACACACACAGACACACACACACACACACACACACACACACACACACACGTCAAAAAGTACTATGTTTGAACTACATCCCTGGGTCAAAGTTGTTGACACGCAGAATTAAACCAACATTACAGATCTCAGAAAAGCCTGAACCTAGACAGTGTGTGGTTACTCTGGATTGTCAATCAGATGTATATATGTGAGTGTGTCTCCAGGGAGGTTTGAGGAAGGAGGGATGACCTCCCTGCTCAATGGTGGGCAGCTGCCTGAGCAATGGTCCCAGACTGAGTCAAAAGGAGGAAGCGAGCTGAGCCCCAGCTTTCATTCCTCCCTGTTTCCTGTGAGCAGCTGCCTCATGGCCCTGCTGTCTTCTCCATCATAGTAGCTTATACCTCAAACTGGGAGCCAGAATGAACCCTTCTTTCCTTAAGGTTGTTTTGGTCAGGTGTTTTGTTACAACAGTAACCAAAGTGTCATTAATACGACAGGTCACAGGACGAGATGGGCCCAGTCTGGTCGTGGGAATCCTGATCCAAAGAAATTCCTTCTCACATGCCAGGCACTTACTAGCCCTGTAAGTCCCTCCTTCTAGGCCCTCTGTTTCCTGCCTGTTGCTTGGTAACGTCTCCCAAGACTGACATGTTCTGGTTCCACCCAGTTCCTGACACTTACCAACCACCTTCATCTCCTCATCTTGTCTTCACTAGGTATTTATCATGGCCTCGCCTGAGCCTGGCACCAGGGAGTGCAGCATAGTTGAATATGGGCTTTGCAGAGAAAGACTACAACGGGGGACATAGGAGAGTCAGAAGACGGAGCAGCAAGCAAGGACAGCTGGTCACTTGGCAAGCCTAAGCCACAGGACAGACAGTTGGGTATTCAGAGTGGGTGGAGCTGGGTAAGAGCTGCCCTCAGGATGCAGTTGACTGCAAAGGTTAGGTTTCCCAGGCTGAGCAGCTCTACCGGATAGCCCTTCTGTCTTGCTTCCCAGTCACATTTGCGTAGGCTCGTCACAGAGGAGATATCCCCAAGTACAGAGTACAGCCATACTCCAGACACACCACATCCAGATGAAGGCCAGAGAATGCCCGTTTAGTGTGTGGTTTCTCCCTGTGGCTCTCTCAGAGGAAAAGTAAACTATCCACAGAAGACAACGGCCAACTTACAATTAAGTCATATAGCCAAAACTAGGTGGCAGGCCCCTTCCATCCCTCTAGGTCTATTTGGGACTTGTTAGGTCGGAGTCATGGACATTTCTGGGGAGGCTGGTGCACACTTACCCAAGCAGAGAGAACTATCCAATAGCTAGACAGGTGATTCTGAGAAGAGGTCTGCGGGTGAGAAAAGACAGGCCTGAGTTCAAGACCTGCCAGATCCAGTGTCTCAGAAGCAGAGCTGCACAGCAGAATTACCCAGGCCCCATGCAGAGCAATCTTTCTCTAACACCACACCTAGGAGCTGGGGACTAACCTTTGCAGGTCTCTGCGAGCACCCTGGAGGATCCTGATACACTCCATGATTCCCAGACTCTTAAGCAGCCTCAGACTCCCCCAGGTTCCTTAAAGCTCAAACTGCTCTGCCCCACTGCAGAGATCTCTGACCCAGAAAGCCAAATGTGGGGACAAGAATTTGCATGTAGAACTAACTCCCAGGTGATGTGATTTTTGTCACTAAGACTGGGGCTATACCTGAACTTCATCAAGTCACGGGCTCCCCCCTCATCCCTCATCTATAAAATGGAGACCGTGGTCACCTCCATGCTTACAAAGTCCACAAGAAGCTGTTGAAGAACTCGGAAGCACAGGGGCACATCTCACCCTCCCCATCTGGAGCAGACCTGATTGGTCAAGTCACAATGGCTGTGGCTGTGAACAGTCACATGTCTGTGACTCTGTGCTGGTCAACGATCCCACCTGTAATATTTCCTTGACTTCTCAAAATGTCAAAGGACATAAAACTGTGTATTCATGTTTCCTGTGCAAATTCCAACTCCCTAGAGTTTTTTTTTTTCTTTTTTAATAGAATGATGCTTATCAGAGGGAAAACATCTGCCCCAGTTTCTTTAATCCCTAATTTATCTAATCTCCCTTTGTAAAATGGGTATATTGCTAATGACTGAATTCCTGCCAAGGGAATGAAATGCAGATTTCAATGACTTTATTCTTCTCATTGGCTTTACCCTCTGAGGGACAATATCACACAACATAAATATAACAGACGGGCCACACTTTTTTTTTTTCTTGGTATCTTCATCACTGGCCACTATCAGAAAGAGAGCCTTCCAGAATGCAGGTGTCATTTCCCATGCCTCCACCTGAAACACCACGCTGTGTGTTTGTGGCTGTAAATCTCTTTTTGAGATCTGTCCTGGAGGAAGTCTCAGCGGAGCGTGACCATGACGCGACGCGGCCACCAGAGGGGGCCGCAGAGCAGCATGCCCGCCCCCTCCGAAGACTCCCAGCCGCGCCCTCCCAGCCTGGCTGTTTATTGTCAAGAAGGGTGTTTTTCAAAACCTGCACACACCACACGCGGAGGTGGCTTTCCTTCGACTTTTTTTTTTTTTCCTTGTTATTGCTGGGGGTTTTTTTCTTTTCCTTTTCTTTTTAGCATTTAAAGGATAATCAAACAGGATCTGCTCCCGTTTTACAAAAGTATCAAAGATGTCACTTAAAAGAATGGAATTAGATTTTTTTTTTAATGGGTGAAACCTAAGTGTTTAGGTGTATGGGGTGGGCGAGGGGAGGGTTAGAGGCTGAATGGGAGGAACCCCGCACCCTGTTAACATGAAGGAGTGAATGGCCCATCCAATGCCAGGCCTCTGAATCCTATCTGAGTCCTGCCCAGTACCTGGCCAAACGGAAGATACCAGCTCCAGCAGGCATGCCACTTAGCTCCTAAAGTCCTCTTTACTGTCCTCTAGTCTCTCTCACTCTGAAAAATAGCAGAGACTTTTAGAATTCCATATTCTAACCTATTCATACCACATTTTTTGGGGGGTGAGTTTTATAGTGTTTGTAACATAATTTGCACAGTTTTAATTCCAGGGGTGTGTGGTGCATTCAGCCATAACCACCACCCATCACCAGAGCTTCACTACCACCTCACACTGAAATTCAAAGGCCAGAAAATGTTCCTGGTGACCTCTGTTTTACCTGGTCCTCGCATGTCTACCATAGTACCTCCCAGAAATGGAAGAGTACCATACCTGTCCCTTTGTGGGTCACATCCTCGTTTATTAAGCTATTTTTAAGTGTGCAGTCATGCTGTAGCAAGAAGGTATCAGACCTTCATTCCTCTCATGGGAATTATTCTAGGACATTTGTTTTTGCAGTTGATAGCCAGACGGTTGTGTTAGGGTCTGGAACGCACTGAAGAAAGAAGTCCCCCAAACGCAGATAACATGCAAGAACAATGAATGTTTATTTTTCTGCAGAGCTCCAGCATGCCAGGGTCACCAACTAGGCAGATTGGCCACCTTATCTCTGGGAATAGGCACCTCAGGACCTTTCTTAATTTAATAGGAGGAGGAAGCCTGCCGTGGAGTCAGGATGGCTAGGGGGGTCTCAATTTGGGGTCTCCTGGGGCCCCTCAGATCCAGGAAGCAAACCAGAGAGGCCACCCTGGTCCTTGCCTTTGAGCTTAGGACTCTGAACTTTCCCACACAACACAGAGCCTGCATGTGGGTAGAACATCCAATCTACCTGCAAAGCACCACGTGATCCCCAAACTCGTGATTCAAACTAGGCCATGAACTAAACTAGGAAAAACCAACTAGGATGTGTGACACTTGCAAAACTATACAGACCCTTCCCAAGGTCCTTACACGGATGGGACAAGCCAACATCCTTTGATCTTTACATCTTCCTTTGCCCATGGGTTCTAATTGGACCACAGGCTCAGTACTGGGCCCTCAAAGAAGGACATGGTGGCTATATGTCCTTCAGAAGTTCTTTGCAGTGGAAATTCACAGAAGGAGGTCCCACAGCTCCTAACAACGGTCAACTGGAGGGAACTTGGAGTTAGCTGTAGAAGCAACTATTTCCACATTCCCTGCATTTTTCTAACAAAATCCACTCTGGGCTCTGTCCTGTTCCCATTAGTGAGACGGTGATGAAGTGATCTAGAAGCTTCTTATTCATCGACTCCCTTTACTCTGGGAATGCTCCATGAGGGAATTGAGTTTTAAAGACACACAGCTGAAATCAGGAATCAAGTTGCTAAGAGACAAGCAACATTTGCTTATCCAAATATAAAAGATAGATAGGTGGTCTTCAAAAACCTGAAGAGATCTGCAGAATACGGCATTCAAAGATGTTTTCTTAACTTAAGATTTTTTTGATATCGAGACATGTCAGCTCCTGACAGCACTCCCTATTCTACTCCAAGTAGAAGATGAGCATCAAGGAATCTCCAATGGAGATGGTTGAATTAGTGGCAAGCCCATCTGCTGGCAAGAAAACTCCCTTGCTTCAACTGTAGACAGAATGCTGTCCAAAAAGTACAAAACTTGGAAGCAGGTAAGTCGACAGCCTACCTCTGCCAAGACAGGGTAGGCAAGTCCTTCATAATTCCTGATTTACAATTAATATCTGTCAGAGAAATGGGGCCAAAAGGCTGAAGATTTATGCTCTAATGTATGGAGAGAAATTGGTAACTCTCCAGGCAGCCACCGGTATGTCATTTCTTAGTTTTGGAAGCTGCTGGCCCTGCACTTCCTGTATAATCAGATATATTTATCCTTCTCAGGTCTCTGATGTGGTTGAAGACTAGATAGTTATAGTCTCACAGTTAAATTTTGAGTTGTTTTGGAATTAAGAGGGTGTTCTGGATCTAAGAAGAGGTTTTTTAAATTGTGATGCAAGTTAGGATGGAAGCTGAGTTGGGTATAGAACTTTAAACTCATGGAGATGGTTAGATAGTAGAATGTTAGGGTCAGGTGCCTATTATGTATGGACTGGGCATTGGGAATTTATGCTAAACCATATAACTCTCATAATTGTGGCCTATTTATTTCTGTTGTTTTGTATTGTATTTATTGTTATAAGAGAAAGAGCCATTTGTTGGACTGAATGGGAGAGCTGTTGGGGGGGAAAAGATATACCTTAAACTTTAAAAAAAAAAGAAGGGGATGGGGGGGTTCAGGGAGAAGAGGGTGGGAGGGTGGGACTGGAGGGTGGAGTAGGGAGGGGATTGCGATTGAGGTGTAACTTGAAGAAATAAAAAATAAATTTAAAAAAAAAGACACACAGCTGAGAAGCCCCAGCCCTGGCTTTATGACCTCAGAGCCCACGCTGCTACAGCCTAGCTAAATCACTCCATGTTAAAATCTTCTCCCTCTCCCTCAGGGATGTATTCTCTCAATCACAACTGGGACTACCTTTCTTCCAATCAGCAAGTGCCTTTGTTTTGTGTCACTGGGACAGGTGTTTTGAGAAATGCCAAGAGGACACAGCCTCCTGGAGCACACAGGGAGGAGGATGGTAAAGTTACAAACACAAAGATCTATATTAAGAAGCCAGGCAGAGTAGTACATGGTTCTAACTACAGCAGTAGGGAGGCAGACACAGGAGGGTCCCTGGAGTTCACTGACCAACCTACCTAGCCTAATCTGTGAGATCCAGGCCTGTGAAAGATGCTGCCTCAAAAAAATCAAGGTAGAGAGCCCCTGAGAAATCACACCGTAGTTGACGTCTGACTGCCAAATGCATGGAAACCTGCACCCACATTTTTAAAAATAGTAGTGGTGGTAATGAAGGTATACCTGGGACTTGCTGGACCGAGATTTTGACTCTAGTCATTTTCTGGTATGTTCTGAAAGAACTATTTATGGGATACCATTCGGGTGGAAAAATACAATACCTGCACTCTTAGCAACGTGTTCAGACCAAATATTTCTACACTTGCCTCAGAGCTGCTAAGACATCTGACAATCCATGAGAGTTGTCCTCTTGTTCTAGTGTTCAATCATGCATTGAGGATATTACCTGAGGAAGGAAGGGTGTCATCAAGACTCTAGCCATAATGTGTTTTACAATTGCACAGTGTTTGCGGAAACTATATTTACTCTGGAACTATTGTGGGGAAACACAACAGGAAACCTGGCTCCATCTTGCTTCATATTCTAAATAATGAATGTCCTTGGATGCTAATAATTTATAGAAAATAAAGCCATAATCAGAGAAGGCTGGCTGCCTCTAAAAGTATTAAAGGTCAATCTCAATGGTCCAAGAGCTCTTTGCAATTTCAGCTGCTTACCATCCTGGACTATATTTGCCAGTTTCAGATAGGAAAATGTTCGAACTGTTTGTCCTGGGCCTCAATCTAGGCAACCAACAGACTCTCCAGGGGTGGAAAGAGAAGAGGGCTGGTTTTCACACACCAATCCCCTGGGTTCCCACTGCAGTATGTTACTGGGGAAGAAGAAGTGTGGTCTCCAGCTTGTACTGAACATTTGTACCAATAAGTGAGAAACAAAAAGAAAAGGAGTGCTTTTCCTCTTAACCTGAGAAGGGTTGGAAATGGGTGTTCCCTGTGAACAATGTCGCATTTTAATATCTCTGTACCCCAAAAGTTGGGAAATGAATGCCCAGAGCTTAAGCCCACTGGATACTCTGGGGATAGCCCTGAGATCATATTCTGGAGGAAGTTGAGGGTGTAGAGGATGTTCTTATACACAGTGTTAGTCATGCAGAATTCAACTAGGCCTGATATAACATCACCACATGGGTGGGGCCAAAGAATCTCAAACTGAGCATTTTCAGAACAAGCCCACATGTACCATGGCAGTTCTTCATTTTGCCTTTGAAATCTTGAATCTCTTTTCTCCATCTCCTCTGTCACCTCTTCAGCCCGGGGATCTGCCTGGAGGATTCCAGGAGCCTCTGAGCTCACTATCAACCCTGTACCTATTCTGTGTGTACCTCCACACTTCCCAGGGAACATCTGGTCATCACCAACACCACACATCCTTGAAGTGTCTCTTTTCCTCCAGGCCTCTTTCTCTTGGTCCTAATCCCAAATCTCTGCTGTTCCTCTCTGTACTCAGCTCATAGCCCTGACAACCTGCACTCCCCTCACCAAGGTTTGGCCTTGGACCAGTGGGTTGTATCAAAAATAGCAGATACCCAATGGGTATTCTCAGGCTCATTTGGGGCTCTTTTGTCTCTGATATCAGAAAGGCACAACCCAGGTTTGAGGGACATCTTCAGCTAAGTCCCCGATAAAGCTCTAAGGACCACGGCGGCAGATGATCCAGAAGGAGGCTGTGACACGAGGTAAAAACACCCATCTGTCACTGGGAGTCCCTGAGATTTTTTTTCCCCCGCGTTTGTTACAGAACATTGCCTAGTGAGTGCCTACTATCACATGGGGCTGCTTGTTACTTGTAGATCACAATCCAAATTCTGTGAACTGATTGATACCCAAACCCTGCTTCCATTTCCCCAAATTAGCCTTGCTTCTTCACACCTGGAATCTGTTCAACTCTTCAGAAGCCTGCTTCTGCTGTGTTGGTGGCCACCTTAGACTTCAACTTAAGAATAGCTCCTATAAGCAAAGAGCCCCTGACCCAAGCCAACCTATCCTTCCTCCATGGAGAACACTGGGTTTGTAGTTTGTCATTTACTTGGTCATTTGATTACCATCCCTGCCTTCCTTCCATTGCTTGTCATAACTAATTTTTTTTATTTATTTGTTGTCTATGTCTCTGGCTACCAATGCACTCTCAAAGTCTCAAGGGACACTTGGGAATTCTTGGGTCTGAGACCTAACAAATGCAATGACTCATAGTAGGTCTTCAGTACATTTTGTTGACCAATGGTAAAACACTAAACACCATCAAAAGAGGGATGTGAAAACAGAGCAACTGCTCGTTGCTAATGTGCCCAGTGCCCTGACGTGATGCTTGCAATTAATCGAAGAGAGTAACCAGGTTAGAGTGGAATAGACACCTGTCTTCTCCAAATCAGCCCACCCCGGCCTCTGGAGGAAGGTTAGACCACTCCATATTCCTGTGGTAGGTGGTCTTGTCTCAGAGGGCATGGGACACTTCAGAACATCTGGAGGTTTGCTGGGAACACAGACCATCAGAATGACTGGTTTAATACACAAAGTGGACTTCTGGCCCGACCCAAAGGATTCTCCGCCTGGGAGAGCCTTGAAGTTCTGATTTGCAAAGCATTTTCCCCTGAAGGGGCAGAGAAGAGAAGAAACGGTGCCCTAGGGGCTTCATATTGGCTACCAAGTAAACCCCTGAAAAGATCAGAGATCACCTGTCTCCCCACACTCTATAGCTATGCCCCCCCACCCACCCAACTGCTACCCCTCACTGGGAATCTCCATTCTTGACCACACCGCCTCTTCCATACCCCAGCAACAGATATCTCAGAAACCACAGCTTAGTGTTTCCTTCTTTGATGCCACATGTCAGCCTTTTTTCAGTAGATCTGGGAGTATGGGGAGGAAATGGGACCCTCATTTCCATTTGGGTCAAGATTAAGTTCATCTGCCCTGCAGAATGAGATTAAAACATGACACAAGTTAGGGATGAGAGGATGCTTCTCCCAGAAACAGTGAACTCAGGCAAGTTCACCCAGGGAGGGGCTCTTGTTGATCTCAAGAATTAATCCCCACAACCCCCCTCCAGCCCATATTCATAACCTCATCCCCTTCCAGGACACAAATGGCACAGAGACTGTTATCAGTGTGAAGGAGGGATGGTCTAGACCTTAGCCTGAAAGGGTTATAGTTTGAGCTGGAACTCTCCCTTCACCAGGACTGTTTGTTAGGCTGCGATGATTGCTCAGTCAGGTGCTTGTACTGCAAGTATGAAGGCCTGAGTCCAATGCCCCCAGAACTCATAACAAAAGCTAAACATTGTGGTGGTGGTGGTGTTTAGTTTTAGCCCCAACACTGGGGAGGTGGAGAGAAGAGGATCCCTGGGGCTTATCGGCCAGCCAGGCTAGCCTACTTGCTGAGTTCCAGGCCAATGAGAGATTTTGTCTCAAAAATAAACAAAGTTGATAGCATCTGAATAATTATGCCCTGTGTTGTCTCTGGCGTCTACACACACATACATGTGGACACACACACACACACACACACACACACACGCACGCACACTCACACTCACAGGCACATGCACATGCACACACACGCACGCAATACCCCTTTTGTAGGAGTTCAAATAGGAAAAGAGACAACATGTGAGGCAGTGTTGGTTGATGAAGATGAAAGGGGTCAGAGGTCAGGGGAAGAGAAGGCTTAGGATGAAGGCCAAGTCCAACATGTAGCCCATTCCACAAGCCTCTTCAAGAAAGAAGCTGGGGACTGGAGAGATAGCCTAATTGCTAAGAGCACCTACTGCTCTTGCAGAGGTCCCAGATTTGATTCCCAGCACCCACATGGAGGCTTAAAACCTTAAGTCTGGTTCTAGAGGTTCTAGAGGCCTTCTTCTGTCCTCCATGGGCACCCAACATATACACATGATACACACACATACATACAAGCAGAACACTCACATGCATAAAAATAAGTAAATCTTTTAAGAGAGAGAGAGAGAGTTGGCTTCCTGGTCCCCCTTGGTCCCACTGAGGACTGTCTCAGTGTCCGTCCCCCTTGCCAGTTGGCCCATTTTGCTTTATTAACATCACGGCTAAGTCACGTCTCCATCCCTATCCTGCACCCTTTACTCCGGCAAAGTTTCTTGCTGGGAATCCTAATCACTGATACCTCGGAATGTGACCCCTTAAAGAGAGGGTCTTTGGAAGGAAATTAAGATGGGGCTCCCAGGGTGAGCTCTAATCCTGTATGACCAAGGCTATCATAAAAAGTGATTATACTACAGACACGCACAGAGGAGAGGCCACATGAGGACACAATCTATCTACAAGTCAAGGACTGAAAGTAACCCTGCCAACACCTTGACCTCAGACTGCCAGACTCCAGAACGCTATGAAGTTCCTGTGAAGGTGCCAAGTGTTTATTCCCGAGCTGTGAACGCCCGATCAGCCCCTATACTTCACAGCGACCTCTGCTCCCCCCAATCCCTGAAGACGCAGAATGAGTGGGAAGGAAGGAGAATCCTGATGCTGTCTGGGCAACTGACCACACATCAGGACAGTACAGTTTGGATGGGAGAACATAGAGGGAACCCCAAACAGAAATGGAAATTGAAATGATTGGTTTGGGGGGCAGGGGTAGCTCAGGTGGTGGAGTGCTTTTCTAGCAGGCAGGACACCCTGTGTCTTATCCCCAGTGCTCTATGAAGCCAGGCATGGTGGTGCACGCTGGTAATCTCAGTGCTCAAGGAGGCAGGAGGATAAGAAAGTCAAGATCTTCCTTAGTTGCATCATACTGAGTTCAAGGCCAGCCTGGGACATAAAAGAATACATGAGAACCTGTTTTTTAAAAGAGAAAAAAGGAAAGAAAGAAGGAAGGAAATTGATTTTGTTTTCACAAAGTTATTCTAACAGTATTTGCTGCAGAATTACATAGTTTTTAAATTTTTAAGCTCCACAGTCTCTTAGATAAATAAGCCAACACGTAAGCAATATAAAAAGGGAAAGACCAACAACTAAAAATAAGCTGCCTCCTCTTAGCGCTGCCCTAGAGCCCTGTGGATCCTCTTGCAAGGTTGGCCTCAGCTGCCACCTGCTCCTGTCCCCAGAGTGCTGGGATCACAGGCTAGGGTGTCATGTATCCCTGCCCTGGCTCCAAGCTGGCTCTCTTGAGCACACACAACCCACCTCCCTGATCCTGCAGAGAGCCCCAACTCACAGAGCAAGGGGATGGCAGGGGCACACTAGGGTCCTCCCCTTTCCACAAGAACTGTGCACTGCAAGACAAAGCCACAGGACTCTTCTACCCTAATCAAAACCAAACTACTAAAGCAGAATGAAAGCCAGCAGAGTGGGGTGCCTTCCAGAATGCCACGCTGCTCTGTGAGGCTGCATAAGCTGCTGGCAAGCTGGAGGCTCCTCGGTGAAGGCAGTGCCTAAGAAAAGTCACCCAGTTGTCCAGCTCTCCTTTTGCTGTGGGTACCTATGCCAGTCAGAGAAATCTCTTTCCTCAAACTCCACTTATGTTCCCAAGTCTGAAAGCCATTGTGTCTGGCACCTTCGATCCTGCCAGCATGTCCCGTCTCAACACCTCGTGTACATCCTGCACCTCTGGATATTCAGCACATGGAATTGAGTGTTGGGGAGCCCAGACTCCCCAAGAAGGGATCAGGATAGTATGGCTGGATTTCACCCTGATTCAGAGCCATTTCAGCCTCTTAAATGTATATTTCTCACTTAATCCCAATTCTTCACACTTGTTTTAGGATATGATTTAACATGAAATGTGAAATATTTGTTTGGTGACACTCAGGTTTGGTCCGCACACTGATTCCACAGTGCTAATCCCTGCAGAGAGCTATAATTTAAGACTGGAGTTAACGAGAAATGCCTTGTTCCCTGGGGAGCTCAGCCCTGGCTGCCTAAAGCCTACTCAGTGGGAGAAAGCTGGGTGCACAGCAGGCAAGCAGCCAGAGTCAACTTCTCCGAGGGAGCAGCCCTGTGCTCCTGACCCTTGCAGTCCCACATGTAGCACTGAGGACCCCAAGCAGGAAACCAAACTGTCCTACTGTCCTTGGCAGTGAACAGAGGATCGTGTACTCTTTCCCATCCATGTCTTAGGTTTTGTTTTTCTATCAGGCAGCGGTGGCATGGCTGGAAAGGTGGATCAACAGATAAGACGTTTGCTGTGCAAGTATGGGGACTTAAATTGAGATCCACAGAATCCATGAAAAAAAGCAGGTGTGGAAGTGCTTGTCTGTAATCCCAGTGCTAGTGTGGTAAGACAAGAGGAGGGGAAGGGAGAATTCCTGTAACCACAAAGAGGACGGTGAGGACCATACCTGAAATTATCCAGATTGCTCGCTGACCCCCACACAGATGCTACGGCATGTACATACACAACACACACACACACACACACACACACACACACACACACACACACAAGTTTGGGGGCCAGGGATTAGGCTCAGTGCCAATGTACCTAATTAGCATTTGCCAGGTCCCAGATTTAATCTGTGGCACTGCAAAATATTCTTTTTTTTTGGAGGCCAATTGCTACAGCTTCAATGGACTCTCCTGAACCTACCATTTCTTGAAGTACCTCGGACAAATCATTTTGAACTTGTCTATGGGTGTGAGTGTGGGGTGTGTGTGATATGCAGATATACACATGAGTGTGTGTGTGTTCACGGCTGGGTCTGGATGTATGTGCATGGAGGCCGGAGGTCAATATCAAGCATCTTCCTCGAGCCTCCCCCACCTTACTATTTTGAGACAGGGTTTCTCATTGAACCTGGGGCCCACTAACTCAGCCAGTCTTTTTGAGCAGCAAGCCTCTCAGGGATTCTCCTGTCTCTACCTTCCCATGATGGAGTTACAGACACACCTGGCCTTTTTTTTTTTCCACATGGGTAAATCCAAGCTCAGATCCTCACACTTGTGGGGCAAGTAGTTTTCCAACTATGCCATCTCCACTGTCCCCAGTCTAATCCTCCATCACATTTGATTTCCTCCTGAAATGGGACAACAGTAGCCCTTTTCTTCTAGGGTTTGATAAGAATTAATCAGGGGGGCCATCCAAGGGAAGGCGATGACAGAAAGGAAGTGACTGACCAATGGAAGGTGCTAGGATATCTTTATCATTATTTCCATAGAAAGTTCATATAATAATGAAGTAAGGTCATGAGTAGTACCATGTTTATTGTAAAACTAGAAAAGTCAACTTATACAATATTCATTGCACAGGTAGAAAAACAAAGACCATAAAAGGTTTGTGCACTTGACCATGGCAAATGAATGTGTAAAATGAATTCCTAGATTGGTCTTTACTCACATCCTGGGCCCAGCTATGACCTGCTGTTGATGCACTTGGGGAGCACCCAGAGACTACAAGATGGCAATAGTAGCAGAGTCATCAGTAAGTCTTCTCTTCACCTCTGCTGATGAGACTGCTCAGGACATCGAAGCTTGTGCATGCTGATCCAATGGAAGACAGATCTCCTGACCTTTGGTTTGACTTGTACCCAAGTTTGCTGGTGCTGCAAAACCAAGACAGGCCTGATAAACTTGACACTTTGGGGACCAGGGTTATCTGTCCAGACCTTCATCTGTACCTTGCCAGGGAAGTCCATGGCCATATTAGCCCTGTGATTTTCCAATTGTTACGCTAGGGGCTAAAGCCTTAAGAGAATCGTGAGTTACTCATCATGGAGGAAGGAATGGGAAAGGGTATGTGTGAACAGGAAGAGCTAATCCCCCTTCTTCAGTTGCTTCTGGTATTCTGTATTAAAGCAACCTATGTCTATCCTAGCTACTTAGACTGGTGAGAACATAGGTATCTTGGTAAAGATTTGTTAACTTGCTCTGTGAGAAGTAAAACCCCTGATCCACACATAGCATTTCACAGTTTCTTCGATGATCACTTCCAAGCTGCCACAAGAAGCCACTGAACCAGATCAGAGGAGGGCTGCTGGTAACTAGAGCTGTGGCTGGTGAGGCCATGCAGACAACAGAGAAAAGACAACAAGTGCAGGGGTTAAATTAAAATTAGAACTGGGTAATACAGCAGCACCAAAACAAGGACAGTCACTCCCACAGATCCCTACACAGCTTTGAAAAGATGCTGTTTTTACTGGTATGTGTAGGTTTGCATAAGATGCTTCAGTAAACATGGAGATATCCAAGAGTCAGTCACTAAACAAGTCAGAGGTGGGGCTACAAAGCCCCACCTGCATCAGCACAGTTCTAGTCAAA
Source organism: Lophiomys imhausi (assembly GCA_907164525.1). Taxonomy (NCBI): domain Eukaryota; kingdom Metazoa; phylum Chordata; class Mammalia; order Rodentia; family Muridae; genus Lophiomys; species Lophiomys imhausi. The sequence continues at coordinate 2,584,240 of CAJQZJ010034140.1, forward strand.
GGAAGCAGAATAGGCAGAGAAGTGGGGACATTTTTCTCCCTTATAAGTCATGCCTAAGAAAAAGCTTTGAGAAAGTCAGAAGGTAGAAGAGTTCCTCAGTTTAATATCGGAACACACAAACCCAGATTATTCCTCTTTTGTTTTCTCTTGAGAACATCAGTGATTTGAAAGCATTGTTCCACCTAAGCCTCAGATTATGATGGCAAAAAAACGATGAAAACCATTCAAAAGGATCAAGTTAATGGTCAACAAACAAAACTTGAAAGTAGGTTTTTTTTTTTTTTTTTTAAAATGATCCTTGAAGGTAATGTGAACAAACTGAGAAACCACCCAAAGAGAAACACTTGCAGATAGAGAAAGTCTCTGGCATTGCTTCCTCCCTGCAGGCTGAGAAGGTCAGGAAAGATTCCACGGAACTGGGAAAGGAAAGACAGGCATTCAAGACTGGTCTAAGCTGGAAAGATAGCTCAGCAGATAAGAAGGATTGCTGCTCTACAGGGAGCCTGGGTTCCCCTCTGGCTGCTCAGGGCCATCTGTAAGTAACTCTAGTTCCTGCAGTGTCAACAGCCACTTCTGGCTGCTGAGGCACCAGGCACACACGTTTTTGCAAATAAAGTCTTGTAGGCACACACTGAAACACACATAAAATACAAATAAATAGATCTTTAAGACTGGCCCAAGAAGAAGCCTATTGCACTGTTGGGGCTTCCTGTGGGATCCCTGAAGAGTAACTTTCAAGAAAATGGAAGAGTATATGGAGACACATATCCTCATAAAGACGGAAGCTAGGCTTCAATCAGCTCCACCTTTCATTACAATCTCCGTACCTGCTGCCTGCCATAAACAAAGTAAAATCCCTTGGGAAAAACATAAAAGGCACTCAAGTCTTAATAGTGTCTTTAATTGTATTTATAGTGCTTATGATTTAATTTAAAAAAAATAGAGGCCTGGCCTCTGCCACACGGCACAGGCAGGTGGAAGACACACAGAGACCAAAGTGTGGCCATATGGCCTGCCCAAAGTGGGGGCCATTACGATGTACAAGTATGTGGTGGAGAGATGGGAGAGAAAGAGAAGCAGAATGGTTTGAGCACTATGAAGAGAGGCTGGACTGGAAACATAAGGGTGGAAAAGAATAGCTTGACCAACTCAGCTACCACCCAGGCCGAGACACAGGCCTTTGAGCTGGCCCACCCCAATGTCTACACCATCTACAAAGTGCTAGAGCAAGTGAAGGGGTTAGTCTTGTAGATCCAAAGCAGCAGGATCTCCATGACACAGGGCAATGACTGGATATCCAAGAGGAATCCAAGTGAGGATCTGGTATTGATAGTGTAACAGAAGCCATAGGCCAATGAACAAGCCAGTGACTCATTGCAATGAACATTTGCATGGAAAGATCTTTAGACAAAAGGGTTGATACTACATGATACACCGCAGCTTACAGGAGGAGTGTTTGTTTGTTTGTTTGATTTTTCTTCTTTTGTGGGGAGGTTGCAAGGGCAGAGGGCAGATATGAAGGGACAGGAAGATGATTGGGATTGGGGTGCATGATATGAGGTTCATAAAGAATCAATAAAAAGTTAAAAAATAATGAGGCAAAATCAGTCAATAAAAAGACAAGAGTAAGGGGAAAAACAAAGAAATTAAGTTGTTAAAATTATGAAACACAGGTATGGAAGTAACTATGATTAATATGTTCAACAAAATTAATGAGATTATGGACAATTTCCATTAAGAACAAGAAACCGCAAAACAGAGAATAAACAGAATTTTTCACAAAAAATTAATTAGAATTCAAGACTTAGTAACAGGCTTAATGGCAGATTCAAGTGGTTAAAGAGAGATTTAGTAAAATGGAAGATAGTTGATGAGAAAATATCCAGAAAATCCAAAAAAGCAGAGATCTAAAAGCACAAAGGCAGAGGACAGCAGGAAAGGGTCCAGTGTTTGTCACTGAGGAGAAGAATGAGATAGTCAGGCAGAAGGTGGGTTTGCAGCAGCGTGCAGATTTACCCAGGTGGGTACCATGTTTACTAGTTTCTTCCCCTGTCTAGATCTGGACTGTTATATGTTACAAGAGAAATTTGGTGCCAGATTCCCAAGACAGAAGTAACTGCTGTGCTGTTCATATTCGCCCTACACTGAGAAGACCAATGCAGGTCACAGGCTGCTCTTGACACTCAAATGATTTACCATTTATTTACGTGCTGGGTAACTGATTGTAAAGCATCAGCTGGCTCCTGTCAGTTTTCCTTGTCTAGCATCTTCAACCCTTGGGCAAGGTGGATTTTTAACTCCATGTTGGGGGAGGTAAGCTTCTGCCTAAGGCCCTATCACCGAAGACAAAGTTTTTGGAGGCAATCAGAGATGACAAGGGTTGTCATTGTCCTGGCCTGATTTCTGTTGCTGTGATGAAACATTCTAACTGTAGGAGGAATAAATTATTCTGGGGGTTTGCTCTGCCCCTTTAAACGGCCTAGCTCCTGAGTAAACAACACAGAAACATTACATTTTATTAATAAGCTGTAGGTAGGACTTAAGCTGAGCAGATTCTAAGCTAATATAATCTTACCACCCTTAAAACCCAGATAAATGCCCATCACTTGCCAATCTAGTGACTCCTGGGTGGCTTCTGCTACATCAGCCTCTCCTCAGGACAAGCTGCTCTTGGTCACGTGCTCACAGTCCATGCTACCCCATGGCAACATCCTTCTACTTCCTGTCCCAGGCCCAGGAACCTCAGCTCTGCCGACCTCTCTTCTGCCCAGCTATAGGCCATCAGCAACTCTTATTACCCAATCATGGATAATTGAAAGGGCAAGGTTTACACAACATCATTTTGTGTATGTGAGAATCTGCTCCTTCTTACTGGAACCAGATCTTGGGGGCCAGTATTTAGCATTTGAATACATAGCAGCTATAGACCAACCCTCAAGACTAACCAAAAGAAACTTGAAAAGAATTTATTTATCTACTATTTCCATATCATACTCTATCATTGAGGGAACTAGGGCAGTAACTCAAGGCAAGAACCTGGAGTCTGGAAATGATGCAAGGGAAAAACACAGCCACAGAGAAAGGATGCACACTGGCTTGTTCACATGGCATGCTCAGCCTGCTTTCTTAGCTATCCTGGGACCACCTGCTGAGGCGCGACTTTGCCCACTGTGAGCTGGACCCCCCCACATCACTTACTAATAAAGAAAATGCACACAAACTTGCCTACAGACCAGTCTGAGGGAGACATTTTCTCAGTTGAAGTTTCTTCTTCCAAGATGACCCTGGTTTGCATCAACTTGACAAGAAAACAAGCCAGCATGACCCATCCATGCAATTGTCCATTTTCTCTTCTGGTCTGTCTGTCTTGTTAATCCCGGCCAATGCTGTTGGGAGGGGCGGAAAGAGGGTACTGTGATGGAGATGTAACCTGAAGTAATAAATAAACATTAAAAAAAAAAATCTGGCCAGTGCCAGGAACAGGAAAAACAACCTTCCCTGGAACACTGAACCAGACCAGGGATCTATATAGCCAAACACCTGTGACGAATCTGTGAATCTGTTTGTGTGCACACATGTGTCCTGGTATATTGTTTCTGTGCCTGGGCTCTCTCCTGACTGACAGTGACATTTCTAAAGAGATGGTGGCTGATGCTGTTCCTGAGCTTATGTGCAGCAAAACAAAAGTGTAAGGATTATAGATACAATCCCCGAGTATAAAATTATAAAGAAGACTACCCCTTAGAAAAACTTCCAGAAACCAAAAACGAATAGTAGGCATGAAAAATCAGACGATGTTACAAAACACTAGAGAAGAAACAGGCCACAGATCCCTCCTTCATTGCTAGGGAGATTGCAATACAGACAATAATGGTAAGATGTGACTATGCCATTTATAAGAACCCTCCTTCAGATATAGGGACAAAGACAGAGAAAAGAATTTAAAGAAAGAAAGATACACCATGAAAGTACCGACCAAGAGAAAAATCATATTGCTGCATCAGTCTCAGGCTAAAGTAAACGTCAGAATAAGTGGTGTCGTTAGGAATTAAAGGAGCATTGTGTAATGGGTTCATCCTCTAAGAAGACCACGCAACTCTAAACATATATGTGTCCTGCAGCAAAACTTCAAGCTACATAAAGCAAAAGGCAACCAAATGAAAAGAGAAATCAGTAAGTCTACCATCTTATCAGAGACTTCGGTGTTCTCTAAACAATCAACAAATAATCGAACAGAAAGCTGATAAGACTATAAACCTAAATATATTATCAATCAAATTGATCCAGTTGATATTAACAAAACACTGTGCCCAAAAATATAACATATGTATCTTCCAGATGTACATAGGACATTCACTGAAATAGACCACATTTGGAAAAAAAAAATCTTAAATTTAAAAGAAAATAAATCTACAAAGTATATATACTTAAAACAAAGTAAAATTAAATTAGAAATCAATAATAAAAATATTTCTGGAGAGCGCCCAAGTATTTGTAAATAAGTAATGCACTTACTTCCAGATAATCTGTGATTCAAGTATAGAATCTTGAGAAAATTATAAAATCTTTTAAATTGAGTGAGAATGAAAACATCACATAGCAAAACATAATCAGTGTATTGTTTAAAAATATATATATATAGCATTAAATGATTATGTTAGGTAAAAAGAATGCTCTGAAATCAAGAACTGAGTAAATACCTTACAAAACTTGACAAGAAATCAAATTAATCCAGTATGAGCAAACTGAACAAAACAATAAGCAGGCCCAATAGAATGGGAAACAAAATAGCTTCACGAAGACATTTTCAAACACACAGGACCACACAAAGCCGCCGCTCCCCAGACTCGCTTTAAGGGGCTTACTGAAACAAGTCCTGAGAAAAGGTTACAATGTATTAGTTTCCTGCTGCTGCTACAACAGATTAACACAGCTTCCCAGCTTCAAACACCAGGCCCTTATCATTATTGACTGTTGTGACCCACAGTCCCAAAGGCCTCAGGTCAAGGTGTCTGCAAGGAAGCACAGCCTTCTGGAGGCTCCCAGGGAACAGGTCCCACCCATCCAATTGGAGTCTCTCCCTAGACCGTGTCCACTCTATCTTCAACTCCAGCTGTGCTGGGCTGAGTCTTTCTCAGCCTGTCCTTTCTTCAGTTCTCCTCCTCCACCTCCCTCACCCCAGAATTTCTTCCAGAATCTTTACCCCCTTCTGTCATATTACCCAAGACATCCACAATGTCCAAAGGTTACAATGTAGATATTGTAGATTGCTGGAGAAGACCATAAAACTTTTCTAACATAAACAAAATTAATTATTAATAATAATTTAAAAAACAATAAAAGAAAATGTTAAACGTTGAAAAATTACTTTTAAATAACAATGATATTTCACCCATTTTTCTAAGAGAGAATTAAATTGCATGAGAAGAATGACACAAAATAGAACCATGTGTGAACATAGATAACTTTTTTGTTTGGTTGGTTGGTTGGCTGGTTTGGGTTTGTTGTTTGGTTTTTGTTCGTTTGTTTGTTTTGGTCTTTTTCAAGACCAAATCTCACTATGTACTTTGTATGTCGTGGAATTCACTATGTAGACCAGGCTGTCCTTGAACTCACAGAGATCCACCTGCCTCTGCTTCCCAGTGCTGGGATTAAAGGTGTGTGCCAGTTTGCCCGGCTCACAGATAACTTCTTAAGGTTCGAGCGCCATCCAGAAAGAAATGCACTATGCCACTCCATTAAATACTGCCACAACCCCTAAGCCTCAGTGGCCAGTAAAGGAATTTACAACTTAATAGCTGATAGAGGGAAGACATGGGATAATTTTTTAAATCAAAACATGGGCAAGAAAGGAGATTAAAAAAAAAAAAAAGGAACATGGAACAGGTGCAGCAACTAGGAAACAAATTGTTAGCTGACAGATCTGAAGAGTGCTGTTTGAGGAATCTATGGCTCAGAAACTGTAAATTACAAAGTGACTCGCAAAACAAGGAGCTAACCTGAGTCCTAGCCTCCCATCTGCTGCAGCCCCAGACACCTCTAGAGTGCTCCCTCCTTCCCCTGCAAACACAGGGCCTCTTTTTGGGTTGGGACCTACCCTCAGCTCCACAGCACCCCAACTTTCTGGATCAGTGTACACTTACTTCTACAATTGTGTGTTGTGACCATGTGCAGAACAGCCATCAAGATTTGCTTCCGCTTCAAGTGACCATAAATAAACACTCCTGCCCGAGCCTGTCTGGGTTTACAGGGTGAGGATGTTTGGAAGATAGCTGTGGCACCCGGAAATGCATTTCAAAGAACAAGAAAGTACACACCTGAAAGAGAAGGGACTGTTCCCAGGCAGAGACAGGATCCATAGAAACAGCCCACACACAGCCACAAAATATTTGTGCTAGTGCCAATTAATCAATCTGTGGTGGTTCAGATTCAAGAGGACCTGAATTTGTTCTAGGAGAAGGAAGAAAGGGAGAAGGGGAGGGAGGGGAGGGAGGGAGGGAAGGGGAAGAGGCAAGGAGAAGAGGGGAATAAGGAAGAATGTTGCTTTGCCTGCTAAATGGATACATCCACAGGAGAGCTCAGCAGCTAATGACTTCAGGAATGAGTGATAAACACACTTTCTTCGCTCGCCTATTCCATGTCTACCATCTAAATCATGAAGAGGAGAAAGAGTAGGGGGTGTTTAGAATCAAGATGACTGGCAGAAAGAAGCAGGGAGAGCTGAACTGGTCAACACAGACACCATCAGGGCTTGCTGTACTCCGTCCAAGAGGAAATTAGACAGCATCTGAGAACCACAGGGCCTGACTCCCAACCTCCAGATACGGTAGGTATGATGTAACACACAAATCTCTCTTGCCTGTGGACTAATTACTTTCTTCATTACTGCAGCGAAAAACAGCTTAAGAGAGAGGGTTTATTGTGGGTGATGGTTTGAGAGGTAAAGTCCCTCCCCTTGTGGCTGAGGAAAGCTCCTGGGCAGGAGGAACAGGTGACTGAGGCTCCTCCTACCCCAACAAGTCAGGAAGCAAAGACGATGGAGCTGGCGCTCAGTTGGCCTTTTTCTTCCCTTTTTATACAGTATGAGCCCCGAGTCCACACATGTCTGGGGTGGATCTTGATACTTCTACTAACCCTTTCAAGAAGGAACTTTACAGACAGGTCCAGACATTTGTTTGCTGAGGAATTCTAAAACCAAGGAAGTTCACCATCAAAGCTAACCAATGTATAACCTTTTTTCTTACCGTGATATGTTTAACTTTTATGATTTTCTTACTCACACACGTTTGTGTGTTTGTGTGTCTGTGTGTGTGGTGTATGTATGTGTGTGTGTGTGACTCTGTGTGTGTGCGTGGTGTGTGTGGTGTGTGTGTTTGTGTGTGTGGTGTATGTGTTTGTGTGTGGGGTGTGTGTGGATGTGTATATGTGTGTGCATGTATGTGGTGTGTGCGTGTGGTGCATGTGTGGTGGTGTGTATGTTTAGGTGTGTGGTGTGTTTGTTTGTGTGTGTATATGTGTGTTTGTGTGTGTGTGGTGTGCATTTGCACTTGTACATACCCTGAACCACTATGGATGTCAGAAAACAATCTCTTGGAGGCAATCCTCTCCTTGTCCCTTTATGGAGGTCCCAGGGAGTGAATCCAGTCATCAGGCTTGCTTGACAAGTATTCTTATCTGCCGAGCCATCTCAACTACCCTTCTACTCTCCACTTAATGAGCCTTCCAACAACCTTTTTTACATTGTTGTCACACTTACTGTGTTATTAGGTAAAATGTATGGCCATTGGTACCTTTACCATAGAAAACAAGAAGCAAAGGAATTCTCTGGCAGCACCTCACCCACTACTGATGCTTGCTGTTGGGTCCTCCGATGCATGTTGCAAGTCACCGTGGACTAGATACTGCTTGGAGCTGAGACAACAGAGATTAAGAAGACCCAGCCCTGCATCTTCCAGCAGCTCTTAGCGACAACATCTTCAGCACACAGTGGTGACAAAGGTCATTCAGAGGCTGTGTGAGAGGACACTGACCATCAGCTGTAGCTACTGAACATAAGAGTAACTAAGCCCTGAGTCTATTTGTCCTATAATAAACACCTTACCCCTTTCTCATACTCCTGTTAGAAACCATTTCAAATCCCCTGTAGAGCTCTGCCACACTGCTAGAAGGGAGGCAAATGGTCCAGCCAATCTGCAAAACTGCTCTGCACCTAGTAAGTAACATGCACACTTGCTATGCCACCCAGCAATTCTACTCCTAGGTTTTTATCAATAGTAATGAAAACATATGACCACTCAAAAACCTGTACTTAAACACATGCAGCAGCTGTGTTCATTGTCACTGAAATGGCAAAGAATTCAGAGGCCCAGCAGCCACTGGTCAAATAAACTGTGGCAATTCAAACAGCAGAATACTACTCATGAATAAAAACGCACAACTCCCAGTGGACACACATAACTGAAAGAAGCCGCATAGTCAATTTTAAGTGGGGGAATGAAGGCTATTAAAGTTTATAAAACAGTTCAAATTTGAAACCTTTGGGGATGCAAACATTAACGTCATATTTTAATGTTTGTTATTCTTCTCTTTTTAGAACTAGAATTGGAGATGGATAGAGACCTACAATTCGACTGGATGTTGAGTCAATCAATGCTTGCCTTATAACTAAAGCTGTCAGTGTTTTCTTGCTATTGCAGGCTCATACTGACAAGGGGACAGACCCAGCACCTATCAAATTATACTTGCAAAAGAATAATTCACATTATAATGTTACTATGGTTCCAATCTTAAGTGTCTCTCAAGTAGTTAGAATTTGGATTGACTTCCAGGTATATCTGGCTGAATAACATCAATGACAGCAAAGTATCGAAGAATCAGGTGGCTAAGACCAAGCCTTTAATTCCTTTGCTCTGTAGATGGTACGACTTTAAGTAAAGGTCATCACACACTAAGATATAAATAACAGAGGGAGTATGGTATGGTAGAAGTGGTTTGAATATATATAGTACCTCGTACTTGCTAGGCAAGCACTCTACCACAGTTATAGCCTTACCCACCCACTTTTTTTTTAATGTTTATTTATTACTTCAAGTTACATCTCCATAACAGTGTCCTCTTTCTACCCCTCCTGGTCCCACCCTCCCACCCTCTGCCCCCTCTCCCTCCTATCCTACTTCTCCAGAGTGGAGTGTCCGTACACATCAGTCCCCCTCCTCCAGTTCAGCAGTCATATGAGGGCTAAGAGCTTCCTCTTGCACTGGGGGCCTACATGGCAGCACCACTAGGGCAAAGTGTCCCACTAACAGGTAGTAAAGTCTATGTTCCTGTTCCTTTTGGTGTGTTGGTTGTAGTATAGTTATCCTGTACTATATGGCTAAAATCCAATTATAAGTGAATAGATGCCATGTGCATCCTTCTGAGTCTGGGTTAGCTCACTCAGGATGAGCTTTTCTAATTCCATCCATTTGGCTGCAAATTGCATGATTTCCTTGATTCTGATGGCTGAGTAGATGTACCACAGTTTGTTTTATTCATTCATCTGTCGCGGGACATCGGGGTTGTTTCCAGTTTCAAGCTATTTCAAATAAGGCTGCCACTTCCCATATCTCTTCAACATAGTACTTGAAGTCCTAGCCAGAGCAACAAGACAACTAACGCAGATAAAGGGGATACAAATTGGAGAGGAAGAAGTCAAATTATCCCTACTTGCAGATGATATGATAGTATACATAAGCGACCCCAAAAATTCCACCAGAGAACTCTTACAGCTGATAAACGCCTTCAGCAAGGTGGCTGGATACAAAATTAATTCAAAAAAAATCAGAAGCCCTTCTTTATACAACAAACAAATGGGCCGAGAAAGAAATAAGGGAAACAACCCCCTTCACAACAGCCACAGACAATATAAAATACCTGGGGGTAACTCTAACCAAGCAAGTAAAGGACCTATATAACAAGAACTTCAAGACCTTGAAGAAAGAAATGGAAGAGGACATCAAAAGATGGAAAGACACCGCCCACCTTTTTTTAGTTTTGCTGTGGTTGTTGTTTTTAGTTTTTTATTTTAAGACAGAGTCCTGCTGAGTTGCTCATGAAGGTCTAAAAGTCACTTTGTAGGACCAAGTACACCTTGAACTCCTGATCCTACTGTGTAGGTGGAATTATGAGTTTATGCCACCAAGTCAGAGTAGGTCTTTCAGATGTCTTGAACTCTCCCGCTAGCATGGACTTACTGGTCATGGGATATGGATACAAGGGGATTGCCGCAGACTTTGTCCTAGCTATGGTACAGGTTGGAAGACAGTAAGGCTCTATTTCTTTTCATTCACTCTTAGGAGAAGGGAGGAGTTTAGCAGCATCTGATCTTTAGAGGTGTAGGTAGGCAAGGAAGCCCTGCTCTCCTAAATCATAAAATCACAAACTGTTGCCCTGTCTGTCTAGCAGACATCTTAAAGAAGAAAGCATTTAGATGGACTGTTCTCCCCGTGAGAAGACCTGGTCATCTTTGGAAAAGGGATTCCTAGGTGCCAATATAGAGAATAAGAGTGATGACTATTTCACATGATCCCAAAAAGAGTTATGACACAGTAACAGCAGAGGATCTTGGGAATTTTCAGAGATCTCAATGGTATCAAATAATTGCATTTTTTAAATGACCAAATGATTGACCCTTGATAATAAGAGTTTTAGGTATCTGAGTCCCATGTTAAATGCTACCATATACTGAGAACTAAGAACCAAAAATGTCTTTGTTGGGGGTGGGGTAGAGGTTGCTACTGCCTTACTTCATGTGATTCCAGATAGGAAACTGTACGTGCTACTCACATCACTTGGGAACCTGGAACATGTGTCAGAATTACTAGAAGATTGTGTGATCAACAGGTTGCTGGGCTTCCAGCCCCACCCCTCCACCCCCATTTACTAGGCAGGGCCCCCAGGTATCCATAGACAGAAGACCGCAGTCTCCTCGGGTGAGCCTATGCAGAACCCACAGGTCTGAAACACAGAGTGAGAACACAGACATTTATCTTAGCCCTACCAAGTAAGGCCAAAGGTTGCATGGGACAACCAATGCAATGTTGCTAAAAACACTGGAATTTAAAGAAAAGCCTTTAAAATTATACAAGTATAACTTTGAAAAAAATGTTAACTGTGAAAAGATTTGCCGAAAAATATTCTAATTAAATTTTCTTTATTTCCCAGCTAGAGAACTTTAAAAACACATTACTCTGTCAGAGAAGTCCAGTTTAACAACTGAAAGATTCACTTGTAAACAGAAAATCTGCATTAGGCCCATCAAGATGGCTCGGCTCAAGAAGATCCCTGATGCCAAACCCGACGGCTAAGTTCTTGAGTTTAGTACCCAAGTCCCATATGGTGGCAGAAGAGAATAGACTCCTGCAAATTGTCCTCTGACCTCCATACTTGCACCATGGCACATGCTCACACATGTGACACACACACACCAAATAAAATGAAATTCCTAAAAAATAAAAATGTACACTCAACCACGGACATGAACAGCAACATCATTTGAGAAGCTGTCCTCCTGAGAAGTATGTGTGTTTTCACACTGTTTAACACAGAATGAAGCCAGGCTGGACACTCATACCTACAACTGCAGTGGTCAGAGGCTAAAGGCAAGAGGAATGCCACATGTTCAAGGCCAGCCTGGGCTATGCAGAGTCTCTATCAAAAGAAATAATAAAATAAGAGCACTTTGAAAGCATGTGTATGGAGGAACACCGTATCCACCATCACTTTCAATGCCAACTACCATCACTCAAAACTACCATTCCCAGACTAGGGAAAACCTGAATTTCCACGGTAGAAATTTTATTCCATTTGTTTTTCAGCTGTATCCATGGCTCTGGTTGGTTCCTAAAAGTCCAAGAGGAAAGCTGGGGTGTTGTGAGTTGACTCCTGAGATGCTGTTTTCCCAGCTGCACAGATGACATTGGTCATTTGTAATGAGCCTCATCCTGGTTTTCCCAGCTGCACAGATGACATTGGTCATTTGTAATTGAGCCTCATCCTGGTACCCTTTCCATTGAATCGGGATAAGGCAGCATTCTACCTCATTGCCCTAGATGGAAATATGGCTGAAGTTTCTCTAAACTTCATCTGTCACTTACAACATTGGTTCAACATACACTTGTACTGAACCGTGTGCCAAGCAGGATGCTTACAGGTTCCCTGAAAACAACATTATAAAACATATGAAAGGCGTCAAAGACTCATTGTGTTCTACCTTCCAGTCCTATAATTTTTCCAGGACTTAGTCATGGTAAAGTTGCCAATCGTGCCTATGTTTCATACGAAAATGAACAGATGATAAATTACTCTACAGAATATGGCACACAGCAGTGTAAAAAAAAATCTGTTGCAATTGGATTTTACAACGTGGATGAATCTAGAGATACAACAATACAACAAATGATTACAAGAAAATAAAAGTGAGGGGGCCAAAATCAAAGCTGGTCCTGGTGACCCCATGAGGAGGAAAAGACAGGAGAAAAACCACACAAGTTAGCATCAACATTCTTGTGTTAGCTAGCGTCCTCCCACTAAACTATCCGACATAATTGCCTTTTATTGCAGTTTTATTTAGTGTGTGTGTATGTGCGCACATGCTCCCATGTGCATGTATGTTCATGTATGTATGCCATAGTGCATCTGTGAAGGTTAAAATTATATATATATAATTTAAAGCATTTGAAAGTTCTGGCCCAAAGTCAGAGGAAGCCTTTGCTCTGGGCTTGCTTCTGCTGGGCTGCATGGCAGGTGCGTGTGGCAGAAGCATATGGCATGTGGCGAGCCACAACCCTAAGATGGCGCCTGGCTTATTGCCAGAAAGCTCAAGCTTAGCTGTAAACAAGCCTTATTTGGGAGCGGCTGCCTAGCCAATGTGCTTCCTCCTTTTGTGAGCCTATCTTGGATCACTAGGTGGCATGATCTGACTGGGTTTGAGTAGGCATATAAGGGCTTGGGGGAGGAGAAGCGGAGAGACACAAGCAAGTATTCAGAAGACTGTTTTCAAAGGACCTGAATAAACTGCTTGAGAAGAGCTTTTGCGAGTTGCGTCGTTCTTGCTGGTCGAGGTCGACGCGACAAGTGGTGGCCCGTACGGGGAACCAGAAAAGACTCAGAACTCCTGCAGTCAGGGGCAGTGCACTGGTAAGTTCCCGGGGTAAATTGGGACAATAAAGTTTCACGGAAATTGCGAACTAAAGGTAAAGTTTCGCAGAAATTGCGAACTAAAGGTAAAGTTTCGCGGGAAACTGCGAACCGAAAGTAAATTTTTAATCATGGGATCGTCTCAGTCACATCCAATTTTTCTGGCTCTTCAGGAGCTACTTTTAGCTAGGAAATTGAAACTTAAGAAGTCAACCCTAGAGAGATTTTTGAATGAATGTGACTCCGTGGCTCCGTGGTTTGCAGTGTCCGGGAATCTTATGGTAACCTGATGGGACAAAATTAGGCAGGGACTTGGATTTTGCTTGGGAGCAAGGTACTCTGAAGCATGGAGTAAGACCGGTTTGGAAGATGGTGAGGAGTTGTTTAGGAGATCAGAGATATTGCAAGGCAGTGGAAAAGGGACAAGAGGCATTAGAGCAGTTAAAAGAGGAGCGCTCGGTCAAATCTGGGAAAGATACTTTGGAAGAGGATAGCTCAGAGTCTGAAGAGGAACTTGAAATGTTAACAAGGGAAATGGAGAATTCATCTTTGAGGAAGAGTTCTGACAGCACAGGCGGTCATTCTGTCCAAATGTCTGGAGGGAAGTGAGACATGAGCTGTACTACCCTGTCTTTCAGGATGGAGAGGGAAATCATTATCATGAACCCCTCAATTTTAAGATAATTAAAGCACTCGCTGAGTCTGTCCGCACTTATGGGATTAATGCTGCTTTCACTGTAGATCAGGTGTAAGCTCTTCGTCGTTATTGCATGACTCCTAGTGACTGGATGAGCTTGGCACGTGCCTGCTTGTCCTCTGGGCAGTATTTAGATTGGAAGGCTTTCTTGATTGAGTTTGCTAATGAACAAGCTGCTGCTAATCGTGCAGCAGGAAACCCAGCCTGGGATGTGGACATGCTTCTTGGGCAAGGTCGATATGCTCAACAACAAACTGGGTATCCAGCTCAGGTGTTTGAGCAAATCAATTTAATCGCAACCAGAGCTTGGAAATCATTCCTGTTAAGGAAAATGTTAGTTTTGATTTAGAAGGGAGTTTATGCTTTCAGATTATGCAGAATATTAGTGAGAAAAGTGGTTGTATTTTGCTCTATAAGCAAGCTACAGCTTGGTTTGATCCCCTTATTAGGTACACTGGCATTATTATTACGCACGAAGGAGTGGGTGTTATAGAGAAGGTAGGCACTGAGGACGCTCTCCTTGGCACTTTTGAACACAGTGGTACTTGGATTACAGGGAGGTGGCCTACAGCTATATCAAGGGAGAATGGTACTATTCCCCTTCAGCCTAGGTGGGCTCCATTCTGTAGGGGTCAGAGAGATGAATCTCTTAGACCATGGACTGGATGTTAGGGTCGTGGAGTCACTTGGGCAGTGAATGACTATTTCACATTTTCTCCTAGAATTAGCACGTTTCCTAATGCAACCTTTCCGGGATATAATTGGACCTATCAAAATCCTGCTCAGCAAGGAGGTTCTAATCCTTTTGATACTTGTACAGATATCTCCCCAATGGCTATGATTGGAGGAAGGGCTATAGGAAAAGCATCCTTTTGGTGGAATACTTCACTAACCTTTGAATCCTCTGTAGAAAGCCCCAGTGCTATGACCCTTTTTAGAGCAAAAAGAGATTTTGGAATTACTGCTGCCATTGTTACTGCCGTTAGTCTTGCTGCTGTGGGAGCTACCACAGCTGCCATTGCTATGCATTCTCCGGTGCAGACTGCAGCTGCCTTGAATAATTTGTCAGCCAATGTAGCCACGGCCTTGGTTGATTGTGGCAGGTGGCCCAGATTGGCTGTGAGTGGAAAATGACTGGATTGTGTGTGACCTCTGTGCCATATCAAAATTATACTGTAGCTGCAAATTTGTCTAAGCAACTCTCTCAGTATATTACAGGAAATTGGTCTGGCGAGTTTGATAAGCTGATGCAGAATCTGAGAATTGCCATCATGCATGTCAATTCCCCCCGGGTTGATGTCTCTGTTGCTGAGGACTGTCAACATGGATCCTCCGAGCCATGAATCATCTGAAGGAATGGGCGGGAATGGGTGCCCTAGGAGGCATGCTCTTCCTAGTCAGTTTCATTGCCCTATGGTGTATCTGTAAGATGAGGATTTCACAGAGGAGAAGTAATGCCATGCTGGTGTAAGCCTTTGCTGCCTTGGAGGCTGGACAGCCGCAAGCTTGGTTGACTGTCCTGAAGGACTAAGCTATCATCACGCTCAGGATGCGAGGCTAAGCACTGCACTTGGGGTCAGCTTCTAGCGACTTCAAGAAGGGCATGTTTGATTGCATATGGGTTGGTATCCTAGTTTCCCATCTCTGAGAAAAAGATACCGGACGGGTACGGCGCCAGCCTGGTTGGCTACTGGGCGTGGGGTCATTACAATGTCCTTTACATGCATATCAGAGATCAGACCTCTACCCTTGCCTGTTGTGTTTTAAAACAAAAAGGGGGAACTGTGGTGAGCCACAACCCTAAGATGGCACCTGGCTTATTGCCAGAAAGCTCAAGCTTAGCTGTAAACAAGCCTTATTTGGGAGCGGCTGCCTAGCCCAGTGTGCTTCCTCCTTTTGTGAGCCTATCTTGGATCGCTAGGTGGCATGATCTGACTGGGTTTGAGTAGGCATATAAGGGCTTGGGGGAGGAGAAGCAGAGAGACACAAGCAAGTATTCGGAAGACTGTTTTCAAGGGACCTGAATAAACTGCTTGAGAAGAGCTTTTGTGAGTTGCGTCGTTCTTACTGGTCGAAGTCGACGCGACAATGGCAGAGCCAGCTGCTTACCTCATGGCCAGGAAGCAAAGGAGACAGATGCTAGTGTAACCGAACTTTTAAATTATTATTTAACACTTATTTATTTATTACTAAATTCACTTATAACAAACACCAACAATTTCTTAACTATTAATCCTATAAAATCCTACAACCCCTTTAACCTATCCACTAAACCTATTGATAATTATAACAACTACTTTCATAACCTTTTAGAATGATACAGTCTCTGGGGCAGGTCCTCAGTCGTCAGGAACACAGTCTTTGTTGTAGATTCTTTAACACACTTAGCAGTCCTTTTTCTGGATCTCTCAGATGCAGGTTCGTCAGGGTAAGTTGGTTATTGCAGTCTCACCTTAAATAAGGCTTCATGCTTTCTTCTCTGTGGGAGACCCCAGGCGTCTGAAGGCCAACTTACTTCTTTTGAATTAGGAACTCAGCTGCTCTGCCTCAGTCCTTAAAGCCAGGCACAGTTTCCCCTAGGCCACTGATCGGACAGATCAAACCCCTCCAGGCAAAAGCTGAGCCACAGGGTCCAGTCCTTGGCCTTTTGGTGTCTTGCTCAGGCTTTCTTTGCTCACCAGTTTCTTTCTGCTTCAGGGAGAGAGCTGGCCAGATGGCCAGCCCTTTGTTCAGCAGGACTCTTGGAGCTCTCTAGCATCAGGGGCCTCTTCTCCTTCTGGGCTCCATGCACTGTCCTTAAATAGGAGGAACTCTGTTTCAGCTTAATTTGGGCTCCGCCCACTTAGCAGCTGAAAACAATGTCAGGCCAGATACTTTGTTTCTTCAAGTCCATTAAGTCTTTCCTGTTTTCTTGACTTCAAACTTGTTTTTCAGTCTATTGAGTCTTTCCTGTTTTTCCTGACTTCAACCTTGTTTTTCAGTCTATTAAGTCTTTCCTGTTTTTCCTGACTTCATGCTGATAATGCTCTTCAGGCTCCAAATTAAGAGACAGTATCAGAAACTCCTATATATTTTCTAAATCTAAT
The DNA here is from genome assembly GCA_907164525.1 of Lophiomys imhausi. Lineage (NCBI taxonomy): Eukaryota > Metazoa > Chordata > Mammalia > Rodentia > Muridae > Lophiomys > Lophiomys imhausi. Next base: position 2,601,199 of record CAJQZJ010034140.1, read on the forward strand.
TTATCTAACCCCTACATGCCAGCATCACACAATCCCTTTAACTATCTCCCCCAGCCCCGTTCACACACCTCCCCCAAGTCCACCTTCCAGAAATTTTGTCATCTCCAATCGCCCCACCTTAGGAACCAAGTCTCTAACATGTGGGCCTCCAGAAGTCCTGTTCCATGAAACAGGCTGATCAACAATCCACTCCTGTGCCCTGGAGGCCAGTCTGAGGGATGAAAGACTCAGGGTAGCAATTCTTCCATGGAAACTACTGCCTACAGGCTCCTGGGCCCTCAAAACTCCACCTCACCCCAAGGATTCCATAATGATAGACAAGAGGCACTGCAGAAAGGACATGCTATTAGTCATCAGTTTGAAGAGGAAGAAAAAAAAAAAAAGTCCTAGAACCAGAAAAGCCATCATCCCAATGGGTACAACTAATTCACTTTTGACAGGAAGTTCCAGATATCCCCGGGGACGCCTTAGTTCTCAAACTGGTAGACTAAATAAAAGAAATTTTGTAGAACTTGTTTCTAAAGGAAAAAGAAGACTGTATTAGCAGACTGACAGTATTCACACATTAATTAGGAAATCTGTTAGGCTGCGGAGAAACTTGGAATAGTTTAATTTAGATTGACATTCCTCGAGATATAGGTATCAATGATGTTCATTCAGTAATTGTTAGATTTCTTGGAGCCTCTGAAAGACGGGTGTCTAGCAAGAGCATACAGTCAGGTAGATCATAAAATGTGTTTGTGAACCAGAGCTACATCTTTGGGAAAGTATTCAGGAAGTGAACTGATACACCTTGGAGAGAGAACAGAAACATGAGAAGAGAGGGCTGTTAGGCTGATTTGAAACTAGCTTGAAAAGAATCATCTAATGTCATTTGGACTGTGGCTAACATTGCAGCTGGGAGGGAAGGGTTAGGAAAGCCTCTCGATTATTTATTATGTTAGTTATTGGATTGAGGAGTCAGATAGAAAGAATAGATTCCTGGCAGGATCACTGAAAAACGCCTCTACAAGGTCTCCCAAAAAAATACTTCAGAAATACTTGCATCTCTCCTTGGAGTCTTTATAACTATCACATCACTTGGCTTTCTAGCAACTACACACTGAAGGCTCTTCTTACGCAGAATTTCAGATGAAAGCTACCAAAACTAAGTAACCAGACAAACCCATACAGCTAGGGAACAACCCATCTTAGACTCTAAGGAGTTTTGGCCTGGGAGTTACCATCCGTTACCAGCCTACCCCAGTGTGGTCTCAGGGTATGTCTCTGTCAGGACTGGTGGGAAGAGAAGCCATGGAGTGGGTGTCCCATACAGACACTCACTGGATTCCTGTTTCCCCTGGGACTCCTTCCCAGTGGCACTTGTCTAAGGTCTTTCTTCTTCAGTGTCTTCAGACCAAAGAACATTGCTTTGTGGTCTAGAGTGAAGGAATCTTGCTTTCCAATGGGAGAAGGGAGGACCTAGAATCAAGAAGGGTTCTAATTACTTCTTTGGAAGACTTTGAATAGTCCTACTTGGCCTTATCGGCCCCTGGGAGGGGGGACTCATTCCAGTTCCTGGCCTTCCTAGGGCCTATTATTCATGTAGCCTGAGGCTATGCTTCTTTTTTTGAGTAGGTCAGCTTTAGATTTAGCTTGTTTGAAAAACCTGTGACCACATCCATTCACCGTGGATCCTCCACACTGCGGTAGCTTGTCCTGAGCCTGCTCTCCCATTCTCTGTGTCCTTGTTAAGTCTATAGATTTTTAATCCCATTATCTCCATCTTATACAAATGCTGGAGAAAGCAGCTATAAATATATTTGCTCAATCCATCGTACTTGATGCTTTTGAAACAAAAATTTGTTTATGGACAAGAGAAAATGTGTGGCTAAGCTTTAGTGTGACCTAACTCCTCATACAATGTGGAAAACATGAGGCCATGAGCTTTCGTTGTAAGTAGGAGAGCGGTGGCCTGGCTGCAAACACTTCCGTAGATGTGTTTGCATCTACACAAGCTCCCTTTGAAAACTGGAAAAAAGAGAATTGAGAAAAACCAGCCCCAGCCATCTCCAATTGTTCATGCCTCCAGGAAGCAAGGCCATTGTTGCTAGCATGAGTTAAACCACTTTCACAAAGCCTAGCCACTGTTATTTTAGGGAAAGATTATGAAATGGTGCAGCCTACTAAATTGTGCCATCTCCAAGGCTCCTGACACTTTGTAACTTTGAAATTTTGGAGCTGTTCAATAGGGGAATAATATTTCACTTGAAAAGAGAACGGATGTAATCTCTTGCCATCCTCCATTAACACCAACGTTGTGTTAACCAGTCCAGTTGTCTGGGTGGCATCTGTCTAACCCAAAAGACAGAATGTGGCTGATTCCTGACACTGACTACATGTATGATTTCGGTACCTGACCCTGAACCCTGGCGTGAGCAGAAACAATGAGCAAGACTTGAGTAGACAACAGCCACACAGCCAAATCCCCTGACTTTCCCCTCACACACACTGGAATAGCTGCAGCAAGAGCAGTCCTGAGATGCCACCTCCCCTGCTCTCCTCTGTAATAGGAGACCATTGGAGAACCTTCTTCTGAGAGCATCCTAGGAGCCTTTCTGTTCACTCATCATGAAACATTCCTCCCTTCATTTAGAATTATATAAGGACAACAATATTCCAATTTCAAAAACAAAAAAAAAAACTTTTAACTACTATATAATCAAGACCATATGTAACAGGTGAAGACTTTCTACAAAATTTAAACATCATGCTTTCTGGTATGTGTTCTCTGCTTGGTGGTATTTTCACTGGAGAATAGAGGAATCCACCTCTCAGAGCCCCAGAGGAAGAAGGGAAAGTGCCCAGTGGATTTTATCACTGCCAGTCATCTCAGGCACGGAGAGGAAGTGAGGAAAGATACTCATATCTTACATCACTGAGGAAATGCAAATTAAAATTACAATGAAATACCACCACACACCTCTTAGAATGCCAAAATCCAAAAGCAGTGACCCACCAAATCCTGTCCAGGATGTGGAGAAATGAGGATGCTCCTTCACAGCTGGTTGGAATGCAAACAGTGTAGTTACTTTGCAAGGCAATGCCAGCTCCTTACCAACCAAAAACACTTGTAGTGTAGGATCCAGAACTATGCTCCTTGGTCTTGTCCAAATGAGTTGAAAACTTGCCTCTGCACAAAAGCCTGCAACAGGCATTTGTAGAAACTTTATGAAGAATTTTCCAAATTTAGAAGCCACAAAGATACTCTTCAGTTGGTGTGTGGATAAACTGTGGTAGATCTAGATAATTGAGTATTATTTGCTGTGAATAGAAGTTATCAAGCCATGAAAAGATGCAGAATGGTGTCAAATGCACATTAAAAAGTGGAGAAGCCAATCTGAAATGTCTGCACACTTTTATTCTATGACATCTTTCGGGAAAATCTAAATTATAACGCCAGGGGTTAGGGAAAAAAAGGAAGGAATTGACAGAGTGCAGAACATTTCCAGAGCAGGGAAACTGCTCTTTACAGTATTACAATGGTAGACACATGCCATCAAACATTTATAGAGACACTTTGTAGGTACACCACCAAGGATAAACCCAGTGTATATGGTATACCTAAGGTACATGGACTTTTGGGAGACACAATGGATTCTAACAGATGTATCACTCTGGTTCAGAAATGTTCTCCTGTGTAGAGGCACTAGCACACAAGAGCTCTGTAATATCTGCTCAGTTTTGTTGCAACATGGAACTTTAAGAAAACAGCAGAGGGATAGGAAGGAAGGAGGGAGGGAAGGAGGGAGGGAGGGAGGGAAGACAGAGGTGGGGGGGAATGAATCCATTCTTGTCACAGTTAGGTAGTGACAAGGTTTTAGCCACATAACTTGACCAACCTTCATCTCCTTTTCACTCTCCTAAGGAGAGGTCATCACTGTTCATACTTTTTTGAAAAGAGATAAATGAAGGAAAGGAATGGGAAGAGGGAATGATGGGGAGAGACAGGGAGGAAGAAAGGAAGGGATGAAGGAAAGGAAGTTGATGGGTCGGTTGCTTGTGTATTGCAATGACAAAATACCTGGTAGAAATAGCTTACAAGGAAGAAAGGTTTGTTTGGCTCACAGTTTCCAAGGTCTCAGTCCATGAAAGCCTGACTCCTGTCCTATAGGAAGCCAAGGATCATGACTGAAAAGGTGTGGCACAGGGCAGAGGTGGAACACTGTAGGGAGAAAGATTAATATAAATTAGATTTAATAAATATCTAGGGGTTTCTGATACAGTCTCTTAATCCGGGGCATGAAGATCAAGTTGGCTGTTGGTAATTAGCTTATCAGCTTATGGACTAAAAACAAGGATGAAGTCAGGTGAAAAGAGGGGAGTCTCTATGGACTAAAAACAAGGAGGAAGCCAGGTGAAACAAGAAAAGACTTTATGGACTAAAAACAAGGTTTGTGGCCTGGCATTGTTTTCAGCTGCTAAATTGGCAGAGCCCAGATTAAGCTGAAGCAGATGGAACAAGGAGAGATCCTATTTAAGGACAAGTGATGGAGCCAAGGGGCTCCATGCTAGAGAGCTCCGATGCCAGTGAGTCCACATGCTAGAAAGAACAACGAGTATTTTGTATCCTCTGATGGAGAAAGTGCTGGTGGACTGATGGCCAGATCTCCCTGAGAAAGAAAGAAGCTGGTGAGCAGAGAAAGCCTCAACAAGACAGCAAAAGGCCAAGGACTAAACCCTGTGGCTCAGCTTTTGCCTAGAGGAGTTTGACCTGTCCTAACAGTGGCCTGAACGAAACTGGGGCCAGCTTTAAAGATTGAGGCAGAGCCGCAGAGTTGCTGATACAAAGGAAATAAGTTGGCCTACAGACGGCTGAGGTCTCCCAGAGAGAAGAAAGTCTCAAGCCTTATTTAAGGTGAGACTGCCATAGCCAATTTACCCTGATGGATCTACATCTGAGATATTCCAGAAAAAGGACTGCTAAGTGTGTTAAAGGGTCTACCCCAGAGACTGTGTTCCTGACGACTGAGGACCTGCCCCAGAGACTGTATCCTTCTAAAAGGTTAGGAAAATAGTTGTAATAGTTATCAATAGGTTTAGTGGTTAGGTCTTAGGGGTTGTAGGCATTCGTAGGGTTAGTAGTTAAGTATGTGTTTATATTTGTTATAAGTGAATATAGTTACCAATAAATACATATTGAATAATTTTAAAAAGCTCAGTTTCAGAACACAGACACTCACCTTGTGGCAGCTAGGAAGCAGAGAGTTGAGTAGAGAGAAGTCAGGAGCAAGTATATATCCCCCAGTGATATACCCCCTTTCAATTTATTAGGCCCGTCCCCAACCATCTACCACTGCCCCCAATAATGTTATCAAATTATGAATTTACCAATAAATTAACCTGATGATTAAATCAGAGACCTGTTAACCAATTCATTTCACAAAAGCAGCCAGTCCCTTCACACAGCTTCAGTTTCATTCCCAGCCCTTAACCATAGGGAAGGAATGAGGTAGCTCATTAACAGAGGGTGAGGAATCCAGGACAGGTGTGTTTGTTTTCTGTTGGTGCCTAGCAAATGACCACACACACAGCAGTTTCAAAGACCACACACTACAGCATGGGGACATAGGTCAGCCAATAAAGTACCTGCTTTACAAGCATGAAGACCTGAACTCAACTGTCAGCAACCAGGTCTAACAGCTTAGCGTGGTGGCACACACTTATAATCCCAGCAGTGGGTAAGGAGAGACAAGTAGATCCCCGAGGCTTGCCACCCAACCAGCCCACTCTACAAGGCAAGCACCAGGATGGTGAGAGACTCTGTCTCGAAAAATAAAGTGGCTGAGTAATGACAGTCAAGGATATTCACTCATATACATGTACGTGTACATCTGCATGCATGTGCACACACACACACATACACATACCCTCAAATACAAATGTGCACACATATATACACATACATACACACCCCAAAAAAATTCATCTTTAATTTTGTCACAGTTTCTATGTGCTAAAGATCTCAGTTCCCCTTTTATGGGCTCTCACTTGATTAACTCAGACATACCCAAGAAAATCCTTTTATATTAACACAAAAAAATCAACTGACTAGATAATAATAAACTCATTCTTTTTTTTACCATGTTAACGTAGCATAATCACAGGAGCGACAACCCAGATTGAATTAGCCAGAAACAAATCACTAGTTCCTCAAACATTTGAGGAGAAGGAATTACACAAAGCTGTGATTCGCTGAGGCCCACCTTATGGTGTGTCCAGATTTTCTCTTAACTAGAAAATAAGATGGAGTTGTTGGTAAGGATCTTTAGATAGGTCTGTTCCTTGTCTTACTGAATCCTTTCCACACTGAGCTATAAAAAGAACAGGGTAATTAATTTTAGAGTCTGCCTGAGAAGTCCCTCGTTGTCTTTGAGTTTCCCCTCACATGTGGACATTAGGGGAAGGAGACTAAGAACAGGAAAATGCATTGGCTGCGTTTGGGCTGCCACTGACATAAACCACAAAAAAAGCCAAAAGGAAAAAAAAATGAACTGAATGAGGTTTTGAAACAGAGTCACAAACCCTTATCTCTCCGGTTAGGCATGTACTCCTTGAGATGATCAATCTTGATTGTCAACTTCACAGGATTTAGAATGGCCACAAAAGCAGACCTCAGGGTCTGTCTCTGAGGGATTTTCTATATTGTGCTAATTGGGGTGAGAAGCACCTCCCCAAGTGTGGATGACACCATTCCACAGGGATCCTAGACTGAATAAAAAGAGCATGAGCTGAGCAGCAGTCTCTCTCTCTCTCTCTCTCTCTCTCTCTCTCTCTCTCTCTCTCTCTCTCTCTCCCATTCCTGACTATGGATACAGTGCAACTAGCTGGAAAACTCTGGCACACCTAGCAGCATCATAGATAGATCATCAGGAGAGGAGAGGCTGCTGGGACACTGACCACAGGGAAAAGATGTTTCCATTTCCATCTAGAAAGGACGTACAGCAGACATGATTGGGTATTTTGTATTAGTATATGTCTATGTGTGTAAGCCCCTAAGATGGGTCCCAACAGTATGTAGGCCAAACACGGGCGGGGTAAGGAGCTGGAGCTAAAATGAAAGGGGATATCGGAGCCATTTTACCAAATGCAGCTTTCTGAATAATGAGTGAACTCAAATCTTAAGCCAGGTAAGGTAGTGGGTGCCTATAAGCCTAACTACTCAGGAGGTTGAAGCAGGAGGCTTTCAAGTTTGAGACCAGTCTGGGAAACTTAGCCAGACTTCATCTCAAAAGTTAAGTCTTTAGGGAAGAAGGAGGAGGAGGAGGAGGAGGAGGAGGAGGAGGAGGAGGAGGAGGAGGAGGAGGAGGAGGAAGAAGAAGAAAAGAAGAAGAAGAAGAAGAAGAAGAAGAAGAAGAAGAAGAAGAAGAAGAAGAAGAAGAAGAAGAAGAA
>CAJQZJ010034140.1:2611713-2627193 GCA_907164525.1 Lophiomys imhausi
AGATAGATAGATAGATAGATAGATAGATAGATAGATAGATAGATAGATAGATAATCATTTAGGAGAACCCAACATGGAAGGATCCAGACCAGTGGAAGAGAGAATGAGAAGAAAATAAAGGGAGAGAGAAGTCAGTTAAAAAAAAAATCAAATAGCTAGCACTCAAGTCTCCCCCCTCCTTCCTTCCCTCCCTCCTTCCCTCCCTCCTTCCCTCCCTCCCTCCTTCCCTCCCTCCTTCCCTCCCTCCTTCCCTCCCTCCTTCCCTCCCTCCTTCCCTCCTTCCTTCCCCCTCCTTCCCTCCCTCCTTCCCTCTGTGTCTCTGTGTCTCATTGTCTTATCTTTCTACTTCTGAGTCTTTGCGTCTCTGTCTCTGTCTTTCTATCTCTCTCTGTCTTTCCATCTCTATGTGTAACAGAGAGAGAGAGAGAAAGATCTGCCACAGCTACATAACTAGGAGAAACAACAGCAGCAAATAAACAATTAGTGAGTGACGTCGTGACAGACATACACAGACAGGCAGGAACAGAGAGGAAGTAAAGGGTCTTTGGCCCTTTAAAGACTGAGACACGCTGGCTTTGGCTTTGGCTTGAGGTCAGAGCAGGCGCATTTTTGTGAATGTAAGCACAATTAATGATATCATCTCTTAGTACTTACTACATGTTCTTGCTAAAATGGGACCAAGAACACCCTGTCCCTGTCCGAACAGGTTGCTGTTAATGGTCTGGAAAAAGCAACAGGCCAGAACCTGGACTAGATGGGATAGTTTATAGCCTGTGTTTTCCAATGCTTTCTTAGAATCTTCCTTTGGCTTTCTGGAGCAGCACAGGCTACTCTGTGACTTTATTATCTTTCATTTAACTTGTTCCTCTCCTTCCTAAGTCCATTAGCATGCTTTTTTTTTAACTGTTCCTACCTTTCAATACCAGCTGCACCAGCTTTTGACCCCTAAACATATTATTGTTGGTTAAATATTATGGGTAAGGGGTGTGGGGGGGGGAGGACTTGAATGACACTGTCTTTTTGTTTAACTCACTACTACAGAAGAGCCAATAAAGACTAGTTTTCTGGCTTTCTGGCTTTCTATGTACCCTTATAACTTTCATTTCAGTGCCACCTCCTAATTCAAGATGACTGCTGGACCACCAACTGTCTCACCCACTTAGAAACTCTGAAAGGGTGGCCTCCCTGCTGAGTCAGCTATCCATAAGCAGCCTTCCTGAAGGTTCTACATAACATGCCTGCTTATACACAGCAGTCAAAAGCTAGTCACGATGAACTGGGAATGCAGCCCAGCATGCATACATGCGTAGCCTGGGTTCCATCCCTAGCACTGCATAAACCAAATGGTAACACACACCCATAATCTCAGCCCTGGGTAGTGGAGGCAGGAGGGTGGCATTGAAGGCCATCTTGGCTATGGAGTGAGTGAGATGTTTGACACCCTGTTTTCAAAAAAAAAAAATTACTGAGTATACTTTCATTCCAAGTAAAATTGGATGTTGGGGAAAAAAAACTTAAATGAAACATTTTATATATATATATATATATATATATATATATATATATATAAGTACTTTATTTTTTTTCTTCAAGTTACATCTCAGTCACAAACCCTTCCCTATTCCCCCTTCCTGTCCCACCCTTCCACTCTCTTCCCCCCCAACAGCTTCCCTATTCAATCCAACAAATGGTTCTTTCTAACAGTAAATTCTATACAAAACAGCAGAATTAAATATGCCACATTTATGAGAGTTAAATGGCCCAGTATACCTTCCCAATGTCCAGTTCATACATATTTGGCCCCTGATTTTAACCTTCTACCTTCTAACCATCTCCATGAGTTTAAGTTCTATAACTGACTTAGCTTTCATACTAACTTGCATCACTATTATAACCATCTTCTTAGATCTAGAACGCCCTCTTGATTCCTAAACAACTCAAAATTTAGCTATGAGACTCAAGCTGTCTATTCTTCAACCACCTCAGAGAGCTGAGAAGGATAAATATATCTGATTATATAGGAAGTGCAGGGCCTGCAGCTTCCAATACTAAGAAATGACAAACCAGTGACTACCTGGACAGTTCCCATTTTCTCTCCATACATTCCAGCATCAGTCTTCAGCCTTTTGGTCCTGTTTCTCTGACAGACATTTATTGTAGAGCAGAGATTATGAAGGACTAACCTACCCTGTCTTGGCAGAGCTAGGCTGTCGACTTCCCTGCTAACAAGTTTTGTCCTTTTTGGACAGCAGTCTGTCTGCAGTTGAAGCAAGGAGTTTTTACATGCCAAGAGATAAGCTTGCCACTAATTCAACCATCTCACACTGGAGATTCTTCGATGCTTTTCTTCTACTTGGAGTAGAATAGGGGGTGCTGTCAGGAGCTGATATGTCACAATATCAAAAAAAAATCTTAATTTAAGACCACATCTTTGAATGCCATATTCTGCAGATCTCTTGGGGTTTTTGAAGATGCCCTATCTATCTCTTGTATTTAGATAAGCAAATGTTGCTTGTCTCTTAACAACTTGATTACTGAGTAGCTTAGAGAATATCTGTGATAGACTGTCATAGTAGCTAACAAGGTGACATGCATGCATGACTAGGAGTTTGTTTTTCTTAACTATCCTAAACAGTTTAAGACGGTTGGTATCAAGAGGCCAGAGCTTCACATTTCATTTTTAAGTATCTCTAGGTACGATACCATTAGGAAGCGTTACCTTTAATTTTTTATCAATATACAAAGATCTATTCAAATGTGGCTAAATATACTCTTAATTTTGTATCAATATACAAAGATCAATGCCTATGCGGCCCAATACAATCTTAATATTGCGTCCATATACAAGGGTTAATACCATTGTGGCCAACTATAATCTTAATTTTGTATCAATATGCAAATATCAATACCGACGTAGCCCAATACAATCTTATTTTTGCACAATAAACAATGGTCACTACCACTTTAGCCAAATATACTACTAATTTTGTATCAATATACAAAGGTATAAGGGCATATTCAATAATCTGACCCTTCTTCTTGGTCCTTCCTGTGCTATGTCTATGTCTCAATTTTTCTCAAGTCCGTGCATTCCTACATAGGAGATAAAGAAGGATACAGAAAAGGGAAAGAAGGAATACCCTGGTTCTAACCTCCAAAGCCCATTAAACAGGACCATTTAACAACTTGTAATCTCTTCCCCTAAATAACAGAGTTTTCAGTTGTCCTTCAAATAACCAAAAAGGGGGGGCGGAGAAACACCCTCCCCACCCTCTGGGTATGGGACGTCACTCTCTTAAAAGGACTTCCTGCTGATTTGGGTCGTAGTAAACCTGTTTGGGGCCCAAACCAAAATGGAAAAATGGTTAAAAATGTTAATACAATCCTTTTATGTTCAGTCCTTCTGTTCTCAGCTGTTTAGATGTCCTAAGGAGTTTGTAGGCAGAAGCTGAACTTCCAGGCTTTACTGAGGTTCTGGCTGGGGCATTGTGTAGAGCTGAACGGTCTTAGTGATATTGAGTTGTTGTGGTTGTAGGCTTTTGATGGAGACAGCTATTGAGGGAGTCTGTCAGGCTGAATCATCTGGGTCACTCGTCTTCTTTTGGTGTCTGATTCTGATTTCTGAAACATTTTCATTTACTGAGCAAGTGTTTACTGAATGTCACTACTGTGCCAACCCTAGTCTGCAATATGTAGGCTTGGCCTCCATGTAACCCTCCCTCCCAATCAAGAACTGGTAGTGACACCTCCCCCCCTTAGTCTTCTCTCAGCAGATGTTTAGTTTCCACATCCCCAAACTCCCAGAAGTACATGCAGAGCACGTGACTTCCCACAAGTAATTGCAGCAAGCCCTGAGTCCGTATCTTGTCAAATGGGGAGACTGGGAGGAAGGCAGAAGCACTCTTTCAATCTCTTTAAGAACGTCCTCAGCCGGGTGTGGTGGCGCACGCCTTTAATCTCAGCACTTGGGAGGCAGAGGCAGGTGGATCTCTGTGAGTTCGAGGCCAGCCTGGTCTACAAAGCAAGTCCAGGACAGCCAGGGCTGTTACACAGAGAAACCCTGTCTCGAAAAACCAAAAAAAAAAAAAAAAAAAAGAACGTCCTCGTGGTCAACATTTGGCCTCTGTGGTGGCTTTGAACTACACCACATTCGCCAGCATTCCCTTCTCTCTACAGGTCTAGACTTGGGTTAGCTAGACACCTATGGCCTATGATTTAGCACAAAAAAAGTGAAAAGTGGTCATAGTTTTGATGCTGGCTGCTCACTGGTCTGCTGACCAGCCTTGCTGTGTCAGGACAACGCCCCTCCAGTTCCTGTCAGATCTCCTCAGTCCCTCTGATCCTGGGCTGAGAGCCACTCCATGGCCGGGTCATGTGGAGGGGCCACACGGGAGTGGACACCAGTGCTCCTGTGGGCCACCCACAGTGAGGAGTTGGAGCCAGTGAGAGTGAAGACAAGCTAAAAGTGTATCCCTGAAGGTTCCAACCATTCTTGCAGTTCACAGTCCATCTCACAGGTTCATTTTTCCCCTTGCTTTTCTTCACCCCCTGTGTTCTTTCCCACAGCCAGTCTAGATCGTCCTTAGCAAACTCAGGCCTAATAACAGATGCAGTGAAACAGCCTGCAAGGACTGTCTCCACCAGCTCCCAAAGCAGTAGCATCCAAACCCGCTAAGTAGGTAAGTAGGACCCCTTACCTCACTGCTCTGAATGAAGCCTGCCGACAGCATTAGCTACTGGGCTTTCCACTCCTTTTACAGAGTATAGAACAGGGGCAACATATTAACACCAACAAAACCTATATTTTCTCAAAACTCTTCGCAAGTCCTAGCTGTGAGATCTAGCGCCTCTCTTGAAAATGTCACCCGCATAAGACAGCTAATATTTATTCCAACATTTTGTACAGCTACAGAAATTCAGAGAAGGGAAGAATTGTCCTTGCATGCTGCCATATGTGATAGTGAACTGGCTCTAGGTTACAGAGAAAGAGAAAGAAGAGAAAGCACTCAGACATAATACAAATGGATAGGCTGGGGTGGGACAGTAAGGTGGAGGGAGGGAGAGGGCACCCGTTTTCTTTGGAGAAGGGGAGGGAAGATGGGAGAAGGGGGAGGAGGGCAGAGACCAGAGGAGGGGAAGGAAGGGGTTACGATTGGGATGTAAAATGAAAAATTAAATTAAATTAAAAAAAATGATAGTAATTGGGGTGGTTCTTTTGAATTTTAAATATCGATAATAGTATACTTTAAATAAATAAGATTATTATGGTATGAATATGTGGGATAGTTTCTGTTTGGGAAATTAAGGATATCTTGACAAAAGCATATGTTCAGTGTAAGGACTGAACAATTTTTCATGTTGTACTTCATAGAACAGAACACCAATGTACTCATTTTGTTCTAGTAGACTTGATTCACACAAGGTTAAACAGCATTCAAACTGATTTCTCTACCTCAAAGGTCCTCAATGATTTTTGTAGTCATGCTCATAAGTTACCAGAAGAGGTTGGGCATGTTTGGCTTTCTGTCGATGCAATAAACACCGTGACCATAACAACTAAAAGAAACTTAGGTTTCTTTTAGTTCAAACTTCCAAGTCATGTGATCCATCAGTAAGGGAAGTCATGGTAAGAAGGGAAGCAGAAACCATAGGAGAACACTGCTTTCCAGCCTTCTCATTGGATCACAATTACCTTGTACAGTCCAGCCCACCTGCCTAAGGATCGTACCGCCCACCCGTGGGCTGGGCCCTCCCACATCAATCAACAATGGAGACAAAATCTCTCTCAGGAAAGGAGAAAGGAAAAATAAAAGTGGAAAAACAGAAAGTGAATGGAAAGGAGAACAGGAAGGAACTTAAGAACTAGCACTGACTCTATATGATGATGGCATGATCTTCCTTTCTGGTCCTAAAGATGACATGCACATAACTATTGGTATTTGCAGTAGTAACTTTGCAGGTTAGAAATTTTAAACCAGTACCATTTACAGCAGCAACAAAAAAAGAATGTAGGTATGAAGATAATCAAGGAGGTAAAAGATCTGAAGATTGAAAGCCTTACAGCCAAGAATTCGGAGAAAATGTAAATGAATAGAAACACAGCCCACATTTATGGACTAGAAGAAGTAACTTTATAAAAATCCTTAAACTACCCAAAGCAGATTCAGTGCAATCCCTCTCAAAATTCAAATGACATTTTACACAGAAAATAGGAAAAGTATTTAAATGTGTATATGACCAGAAAAGATCCCAAATGGTCAAAGCAAACAAGCAAACAGCACAAAACTAAAGCATTACGTTCTTGCTTTCAAAATATCTCAGCGGTATTAGAGCAAATACCACGGTATAGACATAAAATAAACATGTTGGCCAGTGAAATAGAGTACAGAACCCGGAAAAAAAAAAAAAAACTCTTTTCTTTACAGTCAATTGATCTTGGGCAAAGCCAGTAAGAACAAACAATAGAAAAGTCCAATTCCTTCCATAAAAGGTTGTGGAGAAAATTAAGATTCACATGCAGATGAATGGAATTAAGCCTTGTCTCACAAAATCTTCACAAATTAGTCCAAAGCAGAGTGAAAACTTAAATCTAAAAATCTGAAACTCTAAAACTATTAGAATAAAATTCAGAGTAAAGTATCCATGACATTGGTCTGGGCAACAATTGTTTTTTTCAATAACCTCAAAAGCAAGAGAAACAAAATGAAAAAAAAAATAGACATGCAAGATGATATCAAATAGAGAGAGTTCTATACAGTAAAGAAAAATAAAACAGAGATACTGCTGTAGAATGGGGTAAAATGTTTGAAACCATTTATCTGACAAGGATTAAATATTCACTGTATATTAGGAATGCAAACATTCAATAATAAGATACCAAATATCCTGGTTTTTTTTTTTAAGTTGGGCAAATGGCTCAGTAGTTAGGAACACTTGTAACTCTTGCAGAGGACCCAGGTTTGATTCCTAGCACCCACATGGTGGCTCACAACCCTCTATAAACCCAGCTCCAGGGGATCTGCCACCCTCTTCTGATCTCTGCAGGCACCAAGTATGTATATGGTACATACTCATGCAGGTACAACACTCACACATTAAGAATGAAATGAATAAACCTAATTAAAAACTGTTAAATGGGCAAAGAAGATGAATAGTTATTTCTCAAAAGAAGATGCATAAATTACCAACAGGGACATGGAAAATTTCTTGATACCTGTAATCACAAGAGAAAGTCAAATTAAAGCCATAGTAAGATAATCCTTCATACCTTTTAAAATGGCTTCTGGGGGGGGGTGGTGGAGAACTATGGATGAGTATTCAGAGCAAGGGCAATTGCTGGTAAGTATGCAAATTAGCACAGCCAAAATGCAAATGGTGAACCTGGGATATCATCGTAGGGGAAGGACTATAAACATAGGAAGACAGGCAGGACACCATCTCACTGTGCGGAGTCCAGAGAAGCTGAACTCACAGGAATGGGCAGTAGAGTGATGGCTGCCAGGGGCTGGAAGGAGAGGAGGGAGGGGCTGGGGACTTGTTGATGCAAGGTCGAGATCCACTACAAAGTAAGGCGACTACAGTCAATAACAAAAGTAAATGCTAACCATCTTAGCACGAAAAATGATAAGGTGATAGGTAATAACCTCATTTTATACAGCCAGACTGTCACTGTGTGTGTGTGTGTATGTGTACACTACATTGTACCCCATAAAGTTGCAGTCATGATGTGTTAATATTAATTACACATTAATAATAAAAAGTCAGAAGTATTAATAATTTTAAGGTACGAGTTATAGCACATATCTCGGAATGTGTAGTTAAAGTTGTCATAGGGGGATTCCTCAAGAGCTAAAAACTAACCTGTGATTAGAAGCCAAAAAATTAAGGAGGTCTATGTCAAAGCAATTAATATTTCAACCATATCAAGAGGCCTGTTTCTACTTTCCCACAGGCACAGACAAGGAGGCCTTAGACACCCGTAAGAATGTGAGTTAGAGCTGTAACTCTCAGTGGCTACATTCTAAAGCTGGGGGCAGGCATTTCGATCCATCCACTGACCCAGAGGAGAGTCAAGGTGCCTTTTGTAACATATTGACTAAGATGTAGCCAGAATAGATCACTTTTGCAATCTGTATCCATGGTCTTGCCCTTACTACAACTTTTGGGTTAAATTAATGGGATCATATGGGCCTTGTCTTAGTTAGGGTCCCTATTGCTGCCATGAAACACCATGAACAAAAGCAAGTTGGGAAAGAAAAGGTTTAGTTGGCTTTACATTTCCACATCACTGTTCATCACCAAAGAAAGTCAGGACAGAAAACCTGGAAGCAGGTAAGTCGACAGCCTGGCTCTGTCAAGACAGGGTAGGCAAGTCCTTCATAATTCCTGCTCTACAATCAATGTCTGTCAGAGAAACGGGGCCAAATGGCTGAAGAGCGATGCTGTAATGTATGGAGAGAAAATGGGAACTATCTAGGCAGCCACTGGTATGTCATTTCTTATTTTTGGAAGCTGCTGGCCCTGCACTTCCTGTATAATCAGATATATTTATCCTTCTCAGGTCTCTGAGGTGGTTGAAGAATAGATAGCTAGAGTCTCATAGTTAAATTTTGAGTTGTTTAGGAATTAAGAGGGTGTTCTGGATCTAAGAAGATGTTTTTAAAATTCTGATGCGGAGATCCAAGATGGCGGCGGCCGGCGCGGACATATTTTGATTTCAGGGTCAACAATCACAAGGCGGCAAGTGTTCTAGGACGCTGTAAAAAGGGCACGACCCCTTCTAAATCTCACCCAGCTACACAGGGACCACGGAAGATGCCTGGGCAGGCCGCCCCTTCCTAATCTCGGACACGCTAGGAAGCCTCTGGATCCGGGAATCAGGATAACCCATCCCCTCAAAAGGAGAAATCCCTGGTAAGTTCCAACCTAATACCCAGCCGGCAGATTCAGAAACCATGCAGAGATAATCCCCACCCTGCTGGGCACTCCCAGGTCTCACACAGATGATCCAATTATCTAAAGAAAGGTTGCGACCCTTGCAAGTGAGCGGGAGATCCCCTGCAAAGTGCCTTCAGACCACAGATGGCAGTCTGTGACGTCACTGGCCAGTTTCCAAGCCACGGGAGCAGCAAGGCTACTGTAGCTGAACTGCAGACTTACCCGCTACAGGAACCAACCCCGGGCAAACTGAGAGATATTTGAAACTGTCCTATATCGGTCTTATGTACTAGTACAGGCCCTACTGGCGGGGAATCAGAGCTTACTTGTAAACAGCTCAGCCACCTGAATTAATTAGGTCCTGACATGGGAGGCGGGACTGAATGACTCACCTTATAGGGGTGGAGTAAGGCAACTCGAATCCTACACCACAGTGCCCCCTTTGGACACAAGTCTAGAAGACAGCAAATTCCACATGGCCAGGGGCCCCAGACAAAAAAAAAAAAAAAAAAAAAACAGAGCGAAATGTCTCCAACAAAAGAAAACAACGCTATTCCGTCCAGCCTGAACCACCTCACCACAACTGAAACACATGAAAACGGTGACAATTCTACAGTATGGAAAGTGATAAAGTCCCTTCAAGAAGAACTTAAAACTAATAAGGAATTCAAAGAAGCCACAATCTTACAAGTCAAAACAACGGATAACATCATTAAAGAGCTCCAAGCCAACGTGACTCAGCTTGAATAGGAAAAGGGTAAAGCAATGAAAGATCTCCAGACAAAAACAAGCAAACTGGAGAAGGAAATGTACAAAACGAACACTACCATTCAAGACATGAAAATAGAAATGGAAACAATAAAGAAAACACAGTCAGAGTTAAAAGAGGAAATGGAGAATTAAGAGAAGAGAACAGGAACTACGGATGTGAGTATGAAAAATAGAATGCAAGAGATGGAAGACAGGATCTCAGGCATGGAAGATTCAATGGAAGAAATCAGTACAACATCCAAAGAAAATGAGAAAGCTAAAAAATCTCTCACCCACAACATCCAAGAAATCAAGGACTCAATGAAAAGATGGAACCTAAGAATTTTAGGCATAGAGGAAAGAGAAGACTCCCGACTCCATGGTCCAGGAAATATCTTCAACAAAATCATAGAAGAAAACTTCTCAAACCTAAAGAAAGAGATGCCAGTAAAAATCCAAGAGGCTTACAGAACACCAAACAGATTATATCAGAAAAGAAACTCCTCTCGCCACATAATAATAGAAATTCCAAATGTAGAGAACAAAGAAAGGATATTAAAAGCTGTAAAAGAAAAAGGCCAAGTCACATACAATGGCAGACCCATCAGAATCACACCTGACTTCTCCTCAGAAACTTTAAAAGCTAGAAGGGCCTGGACAGATGTCCTAAAAGCCCTGAGAGAACATAGGTGCCCAGCCAGACTACTATATCCAGCAAAACTCTCTATAAACATAGAAGGAGAAAACAAGATATTCCATGACAAAATCAAATTCAAACAATATCTCCTCTCAAACCCAGCCCTACAGAAGTTCCTAGAAGGAAAATTCCAACCGAGAGAAAATAACTACACCCAAGAAAACAGAGGAAATAGAAACCTCCACAGCAACTAAACAAAAGAGAAACACAAGACAGCCAGCTATACCAAAATAATGGGAAATAACAACCCCTGGTCACTAATATCCATCAACATCAATGGACTCAACTCGCCAATAAAAAGACACAGACTTACAGACTGGATCCGTAAACAAGACCCATCTTTTTGCTGTATACAAGAAACACACCTCACTATTGAAGATAAACACTACCTCAGAGTAAAGGGCTGGGAAAAGGTTTTCCAAGCAAATGGACCCAGGAAACAAGCTGGAGTAGCCACCCTAATATCAAACAAAATAGACTTCCAATTGAAGTTAATAAAAAAAGACAGAGAAGGGCATTACATACTCATTAAAGGAAATATCCACTAAGAGGTCTTCTCAATATTGAACATCTATGCCCCAAATACAAAGGCACCTACATTTATAAAAGAAATGCTTCTAAAACTTAAATCGCACATCGATCCAAACACTTTAATAGTGGGAGACTTCAACACCCCACTCACAACTAAGGACAGATCATCAAGACAGAAGCCAAACAGAGAAATAATGAGTCTAACAGAGATCATGAACGAAATGGACCTAACAGATATCTACACAACGTTTCACCCAAACACAAAAGAATACACCTTCTTCTCAGCACCTCACGGAACCTTCTCCAAAATCGACCATATAGTTGGACACAAAGATAGCCTCAACAGATACAAGAAAATTGAAATAACCCCATGTATCTTATCAGACCACCATGGCATAAAGCTGGACTTCAATAGCAAAAGAATCAACAGAAAGTCTACACTCACATGGAAATTGAACAACTCTTTACTAGAGGACCACTGGGTCAGGGAAGAAATAAAGAAGGAAATCAAAGACTTCTTAAAATCCAATGAAAATGAAGACACAACATACCCAAACCTATGGGACACAATGAAAGCTGTGCTACGAGGAAAGTTCATAGCACTAAGTGCCTTCAAAAAGAAAATTGTGACAGCTCATATTAGCGAATTAACAGCTAAACTGGGTGAATTGGAAAAAAAAAAGAAGCAAACTCTCCAAAGAGGAAGAGAAGGCAGGAGATCATTAAACTTAGGGCTGAAATCAACAACTTAGAAACAAAAAGAACTATACAAAGAATCAATGAAACCAAGAGTTGGTTCTTCGAGAAAATCAACAAAATAGACCGACCCTTAGCCAAATTAACTAAAAGACAGAGGGAGAAAACACAAATCAACAAAATCAGAAATGAAAAGAGAGAAATAACAACAGACATTGAGGAAATCCAGAGAATATTTGGATCCTACTTTAAAAATATATACTCCACCAAATTTGAAAACTTAAGTGAAATGGACAATTTTCTTGATAGATTACACCTACCGAAGCTAAATGAAGATCAGATAAACAGATTAAACAGCCCTATAACCCATAAGGAAATAGAAACAGTCATTAAAAATCTCCCAACCAAAAAAAGCCCAGGGCCAGATAGATGGCTTTAGCACGGAATTCTACCGGACCTTCAAAGAGGAGCTAACACCAATACTTTTCAAACTCTTTCACCAATAGAATCTGAAAGAACATTGCCAAACTCATTCTACCAGGCCACAATCACCCTGATTCCTAAACCACACAAAGACCCAACAAAGAAAGAGACCTTCAGACCAATCTCCCTCATGAACATTGATGCAAAAATACTTAATACTAGCAAACCGAATTCAAGAACACATCAAAAGTATCATACACCATGATCAAGTAGGCTTCATCCCAGGGATGCAGGGATGGTTCAACATACGAAAGTCTATCAATGTCATTCACCATATAAACAAGATGAAAGAAAAAAGCCACATGATAATCTCGCTAGATGCAGAAAAAGCATTTGACAAAATCCAACACCCCTTCATGCTAAAAGTTCTGGAAAGAACAGGCATACAAGGGCCATACCTAGAAATAATAAAGGCAATATACAGCAGGCCAGTGGCCAACATCAAAATAAATGGAGAGAAACTTGAAGCATTTCCTCTAAACTCAGGGACAGGACAAGGATGTCCTCTTTCACCATATCTCTTCAATATAGTACTTGAAGTTCTTGCTAGAGCAATAAGACAACTAAAGGACATCAAGGGGATAAACATGGGAAACAAAGAATTCAAATTATCCCTATTTGCAGATGATATGATAGTATACATAAGCGACCCCAAAAATTCCACCAGAGAACTCTTACAGCTGATAAACACCTTCAGCAAAGTGGGTGGATACAAAATTAATTCAAAAAAATCAGAAGCCCTTCTTTATACAACAAACAAATGGGCTGAGGAAGAAATAACGGAAACAACCCCCTTCACAATAGCCACAAACAACATAAAATACCTGGGGGTAACTCTAACCAAGCAAGTAAAGGACCTGTACAACAAGAACTTCAAGCCCTTGAAGAAAGAAATGGAAGAGGCCTTTAGAAGATGGAAAGATCTCCCAGGCTCATGGATAGGTAGGATCAACATAATAAAAATGGCCATCCTACCAAAAGCAATATATAGATTCAATGCAATTCCTATCAAAACACCAACACAATTTTTTAGACTTGGAAAGAGCTAGCCTCAATTTCACATGGAACAACATAAATCAATCCTGTACAATAAAAAAACATCTGGAGGTATCACCATCCCAGATTTCAAGATGTACTACAGAGAAATAGTTGTAAAAACAGCATGTTATTGGTATAGAAACAGACCAGTAGATCAATGGAATCGAATTGAAGATCCAGAAATAGACCCACACACTTATGGCCACCTAATTTTTGACAAAGAAGCCAAAACGGCACAATGGAAGAAGGACAGCATCTTCAACAAATGGTGCTGGTCCAACTGGATGTCCATTTGTAAAAGAATGAAGTTAGACCCATACTTATCACCTTGTACAAAACTTAAGTCCAAGTGGATCAAAGACCTTAACATAAGGCCGGTCACACTAAATCTACTAGAAGAAAAAGTGGGAGAAACTCTCGAACTAATTGGCACAGGCGACAACTTCCTGAACAAAACACCAACACCTCAGGACTTGAGATCAACAATCAATAAATGGGACCTCGTGAAACTGAAAAGCTTCTGTAAGGCAAAGGACACTGTCATTCGAACAAAACGGCAGCCTACAGACTGGGAGAAAATCTTCACCAACCCCACATCTGACAGAGGGCTAATATCCAAAATATACAAAGAACTCAAGAAATTAAAAGCCAAGAAACCAAATAATCCAATCAAAAAATGGGAAACAGAGCTAAATAGAGAATTCACAAAGGAGGAATCCCTAATGGCTGAGAGACACTTGAAGAAATGCTCAACATCCTTAATCATCAGAGAAATGCAACTCAAGACGACTCTGAGATTCCATCTCACACCTGTCAGAATGGCTAAGATCAAAAACTCAAATGACAGCACATGCTGGCAAGGGTGTGGAGAAAGGGGTACCCTACTCCATTGCTTGTGGGAATGCAGGCTTGTTTAACCACTATGGAGGTCAGTCTGGCGATATCTTAAAAAACTTGGTATAGCTCTGCCTCAGGACCCAGCCATACCACTTCTGGGTATACACCCAAATGCCTCTTCATGTAATCATAAGGAAGTTTCCTCATCTATGTTTATAGCAGCCTTATTTGTAATAGCTAGAAACTGGAAACAACCCAGATGTCCCTCAACCGAAGAATGGGTCAAAAAACTGTGGTACATCTATACAATGGAATATTATTCA
This sequence comes from Lophiomys imhausi, assembly GCA_907164525.1. Taxonomy (NCBI): domain Eukaryota; kingdom Metazoa; phylum Chordata; class Mammalia; order Rodentia; family Muridae; genus Lophiomys; species Lophiomys imhausi. Next base: position 2,626,006 of record CAJQZJ010034140.1, read on the forward strand.
GCTCTCAGGAACAATGAAATTATGCAATTTGCAGCCAAATGGATGGAACTAGAAAAGCTCATCCTGAGTGAACTAACCCAGACTCAGAAGGACACATATGGCATCTATTCACTTATAGTAGGATTTTAGCTATATAGTAGAAGGTATCGATACTACAACTAACACACCAAAGGGAACTTGGACATAGACTTCTTATTTTTAATTTTTATTCTTTATCTATTTTTTCTATATTAGTTATATTTTTTCTATTTTTTAGTCTTTTTTATCTATTGTATGCTTATTGGTTTGTTTGTTTAGTAGTTCTCTCTCCCGGGCAACGAGACACTTTTCACTGATGGTACTGCTTCCTAGATCCCCAATGAATGAAGAGGCTCTTGGCCCTCATATGACCTCTGAACTGACATGAGGGACTGTTATATAAGGACACCCCACCCCAGAGAAATGGGATGGAAGGGTTAGGAGGTAAAGAAAAAAAATGAAATGTGATGTTTCGGCCTTTTACTACTAATTGTCATAAACTGTTTAGGGTAATTAAGAAATGCAAATTAATGGTTATGCAAGCTGGTCATTCAGTTAGGTACTATGACAGCCTATTATAGTTACTTTCTAAGTTAATCAGAAATAAACCTGCTACGAGACAAGCAACATCTACTTACCCTAATATAAGAGATAGATAGGGCCTCTTCAAAAACCTCAAGAGATCTGCAGAATATGGCATTCAAAGATGTTTTCATAACTTTAGATTTTTTTATATCAAGACATACCAATTCCTGACAGCACCCCCTATTCTCCTCCAAGCAGAAGATGAGCATTGAAGAACCTCCAGTGGTGATGATTGAATTAGTCGCAAGCCTATCTCTTGGTAGGAAAAGCTCCTTGCCCCAACTGTAGACAGAATGCTGTCCAAAAAGAACAAAACCTGGAAGCAGGTAAGTCGACAGCCTAGCTCTGCCAAGACAGGGTAGGTAAGTCCTTCATAACCCCTGCTCTACAATCAATGTCTGTCAGAGAAACGGGGCCAAATGACTGAAGATTGCTGCTGTAATGTATGGAGAGAAAATGGGAACTGTCCAGGCAGCCACAGGTATGTCATTTCTTAGTTTGGGAAGCTGCAGGCCCTGTACTTCCTATAAAATCAGATATATTTGTAACCGAACTTTTAAGTTATTATTTAACACTTATTTATTA
>CAJQZJ010034140.1:2627593-2643137 GCA_907164525.1 Lophiomys imhausi
TATTCACTAAATCTAACTTATATTAACCTATCAGCCCCTACATATATTTATCCCTCTCAGGTCTCTGAGGTGGTTGAAGAACAGATAGCTTGAGTATCATAATTTAATTTTGAGTTGTTTAGGAGTCAAGAGATTGTTATAGATCTAAGAAGATACTTTTAAAATTGTGTTGCAAGTTAGTATGAATGTTGAGTCAGATATAGACCTTTAAACTCATGGAGATGTTTAGATAGTAGAATGTTAAAGTCAGGTACCAAATATATATGGACTGGTCATTGGGAATGTACATTAAGCCATATAACCCTCATAACTGTGGCCTAATTACCTCTGTTGTACTGTATTGTATTTATTATTATAAGAGAAAGAGCCATTTGTTGGACTGAAAGGGGAAACTGTAGGGGGAAATAAGATATACCTTAAACTTAAAAGAAAAAAAAAGGAAAGAGGATGGGGGTTGAGGGTGGGAGGGTGGGACTGGAGGGGGAATAGGGAGGGGACTGCGATTGAGATGTAACTTGAAGAAATAAAAAATAAAGGAAAAAAAAAGAAATAAAATTGTGATGCAAGTTAGGATGAAACCTGAGTTGGATTTAGAACTTTAAACTCATGGAGATGGGTAGATAGTAGAATGTTAAAGTCAGGTGCCAAATACGTATGGACTGGACATTGGGAATGTATGCTAAGCCATATAACTCTCATAATTGTGGCCTAATTATTTCTGTTGTTTTGTATTGTATTTATTGTTATAAGAGAAAGAGCCATTTGTTGGACTGAAACAGGGAGCTGTTAGGGGGAAAAGATATACCTTAAACTTAAAAAAAAAAGGAAGCGGATGGGTGGGTTGAGGGGAAAGAGGGTGGGAGGGTAGGACTGGAGGGATGAGTAGGAAGGGGATTGCAATTGAGATGTAACTTGAAGAAATAAAAAATAAATTTAAAAAAAAAGTCAGGACAGGAACTCAAACAGGGCAGGAGCTTAGAGGCAGGAGCTGATGCAGAAGCCAGGGAGGGATGCTGCTTACTGACTTGCTCCTCATGGCTTGCTCAGTTTGCTTTCTTATAGAACCCAGGACCACCAGCCTAGGGATGGCACCATATACAATGGACTGGGCCCTTCCCCAACAATCACTAATTAAGGAAATGCCTACAGCCAGATGTTAGGGAGGCAGTTTCTCATTTGAGGTTCTTTACTCTCAGAAGACTCTAGCTTGTTTCAGGCTGACATAAAACTATCTAACACAGTCCCAAGCTTCCATCTGGTAAATTAAGGATGCTTTCCAGCAGATAAAAGCCTTTCAGGCATCTTACAGAAGCAAACTCAAGGCTCCTTCATGGAGGAGGTTTGGCACTGCAGACTCACACCACAACCAATTCACAAACAAGCTCTATGGGAAATTTACTTATTTCTATGTGTAGGACTGTTTTGCTTCCATGTATATCTGTCTTAGTTAGGGCTTCTATTGCTGTGACAAAACATCATGACTACCTTGAAAGGGTTGTCTTCAGTTTACTGATTATGACACTGCCACCATTACCAAGGAAGGCCAGGGAAAGTATCCGCGGCAGGAACTGAAGCAGAGGCCATGAAGGAATGCTGTGTACTTAATTGTCCTTCATGACTTACTCAGTCTTCTTTCATATGCCATTCAGGACCACCTGCCCGAGGGCTGTACCACCCAAAATGTACTGGGACCTCCCAAATCAACCATCAATCATAATCATGAACATGCACTGTAAACTTTCCTACAGGCAAATCTTAAGGATGCATGTTCCAAAATTGGCCTAGTCTGTATGGAGTTTTCCAGCCAGGACAATGTCTGAACACCACAGCCATGCCTGGTACCCACTGGTCAAAAGAGGCCATCACATTTCCTGAAACTGGAGATATAGATGGTTATAAGCCACCATATGGCTGCTGGGAACCAAACCTAGATCCTCAGCAAGAGTAGCCAGTCACTCCAGCTCCACAGCTGATAATTTAAAGCAACAGTAGGAAAAAGGCAGTATGTAACAGACCAACATAAAACCCCTGTAAGAACTTTAGTCCACAGAACAATTAGATGAAGACTATGAATCATTAGTCACTAAAGAGAGGAAAACAAGATATAAAAAGAAACTATGAGAAATAAGAGACATTTTTAAAAAATATCCAAAGAGATTTTTATGAGATGAGATATGGGACAATGTGCAGTAGTAGTGCATGTATATATAATCTAATCCAAGCACTTGGGAGGGAGAGGCAGGAGAATCAGATACTTAAGGCTAGCTTAAATATGGGACCAGCATAGGCTACATAAGAAAAATGAAATGAAAAATGTAGATATAATTTAAAATACAATGGTTATGTTAGACATCATAGACAGAAGATCAAATATAGCTGAAAAAGAAATAGTTTAATTGAAGAAATGTCTGTGAACTTACTCAGAGAGATAGATACTGCTATGTTTTAATTTGAGAACAGCTAGCCTTAAAGTGACAAGCCACATCAAATCTCAAGAAAGAACCAGACAGAACACGGAAAGGGAAACTGAATTTCCAGAATTGGAAACAGATAAGGATCCTCAGCTGGAATCATTTCAGAATGCCAAATGAAATAAACAACAATACACACTTGAAGCATTACACAAAAACCTGTGAAATTAAAAACATTAGAGTATGCTTTTTTGTGAAAACCAGCAAAACATAGATGTCCACACAGGAATGAGAATTCGAGGAACAGCAGACTTTCAAACGGCACCAACTGAAGCAGAAAACAATGGAAAAACATTTTCAAACTGTTAAGAAGTAGCTAAACTGTCATCTTAAACATGCACACACACACACACACTTAAACTGAAGAATGGGGACTTGGATTAAAATACAACTGAAGTATTATTTCAATAAGAGAATAATGTGCACTGAAAGAAATACTGGTAATATCTTTAAAGCACTACCAGTATTTAAAAGAAATACTGACTGGCTTTTCTTTATTTGTTACGTTTAAGCATAAACAATATGTTTAAAAAAACAGCATGGAAGTGTGCATGCTTTCATTTTTGTTATGGGTTAGGAACCATGACTATGGACATCAGAAGGTAACTTATAGGGTCTGCTCTCTCCTCCTACCCTTATGTGCATTCTGGGGTTCACAATCAGGTTGTTGGGGTTGCACAGCTAGTGACTTTACTTGGTGAATCACCCTCTGACCCTGTCATTTTCAATAAGAATCAATGGGACATGGAGGGAGGGCTCCATAGTTAAGAGCACTTGTTCTTGCAGAGGACCTGGGCTCAGTTCCTAGCTCCCACATGGTGGCTCACAACTGTCCACAACTCCAGTTCCAGGAGATCTGATGCCCTCTACTGGCCCCCACAGCCAGGTGACTGCACACACAAAAATACTTACAGGAAACCCACACACATACAATAAAAATAAATCCTTCAAAAAAAGAAGAAGAAGAAACATTTAAATCATGAAACCGCTGACAGAAAAATTAAACTTAAAAAGAAAGAAGAAAGTGTCGCGTCCCCCTCGACCAGCAAGGATGACGCAACTCGCAAAAGCTCTTCTCCAGCAGTTTATTCAGGTCCCTTGAAAACAGTCTTCCGAATGCCCGGGCAGACCCAACGCACAGGCTAAATACTAAATGAACAGCCAATCAAGTAAAGCCACGTAGTGCTATCTTAGAGGCCCACGTATGCGGAAGCAAGCCAGATCAGCGGTCTTAGCCAAATATGGACTTGTTTACCACCGAGAGCGCTCACCGTCGGGCTGGTGGAAGGCGGAAACCAGTGCCATCTTTAGGGCGTGGCACATCGCAGCTCTCTACAAGAAAGGATTGAGATGCAAGAGAATTTAGCACAGTTGTTGCTAAATGAATGAATATTTATTAAGAAAAGAAGATTGGTTCTGTAAAGTGGTAGTAACCATTGCATACAGGGACAAAAAAAATTTGATCTAAAGTACTGGACATGGAAGCTGGGAAGATGGCTCAGTGGTTAGGTAAAGCATGTGCCCAACATGAGGACCACAGTAAAGACATCCAATACACGCATGAAGGCTGAGTGGGTATGGTTGTCCACCTGTAGTTCCAGCCTCACAAGGAGGAGCCAGGGAATTGCCAGGCCAAACCAGCTGGCGAGGAAAACCAAGGGCGGCTCTAGGTTTGATTGAGAGACTCTGCATCAATGAATCAGATGGAAGAACAGTGGGGGATGACCCTTGACACCAACCGTGGGTCTCCACATGAGCTCATATGCGCATCTCGCTCATACATATGTGTCCCCATGCACATGCAAACATGCAAATGCACATAGGTAAGCAACACACACACACACACACAAATGAAAAAAGGAAAGAATTGAACGTAAATATCCTAAAACATCAGAGAAATGACGTTAAAAAAAGTTATTAGCCAAAGATCATCATTTGACGTTAAAACAAGTTATTAGCCAAAGATCATCATTAGTCAGGAAGTATGTGGGATTAATGCTTAATACTAATATAAATAGTAACACATATCGGTAACAATAAACAATCAGGAATGGGGTACACAGCTTCTAGTGACACTGGGGTGGAGGGAAGAAGTAATTGAATTGAATTAACCAACAAAGTAGAAAATGAGAAGGCTGAAGTGAAGACAGAGAAGGAGGAAAAGTACAATAATCATAGTAGTACAAAAATCATATACATTTTCCAGGTTAAAAACAGATTCAAATTTGCCTTTTTGACCTGTATAACAGGAATTACAGGTGCACATGCCTGTAAGTGTACCAGTGTGCACACTATGTGCACACACGCAGAGGTCAGAGGACATCGTGAGTCGTCTATCACTAACCATCTTATTTTTTTGAGATAGGACCTCTCACTAAGCTGGAGGCTCAGTGTTTCAGCAAGAGTGGTCAGCAAGCACCTGGGATTCCCATCTCCTAGTTCTGTGGTTACAGACACGTGCAGCCACACCCAGTTTCTATGGGGATACTGGGAACTTGGATCTAAGTCCTCTCGGTCTTGCAGAAAAGAATACTCACTTCTGAATGATCCCTGAAGCTCCCCAAATTACTTTTTAAAAATAAAAAACAGGTTGCATGCTTTTGTAATAAATATGTTTAAAATATATGGTTACATAAATGCTATAAATAAAAGAATCAAGAAAGGATAAACCCCTAAAATGAAAACCAAATAAAGGCTGCCCTTGGTACATGTTAGGAGATCAAACAAACTTTAAAGAAAAATGTTGAAGCAGGGAAGATGCTCAGCACTCAATGACAAAAGAAAAAGCCCATCTGGAAGACATTATCGTTTAAAAACGTACATTTATTTAATAAAGTAGCCTCAAAATATATATAAATTGTTGGAATTACAAGGACAAATGGACTAATTAAAAAATGTTATGCAAGAGCCTAGTACACCACTATGAGCATTTGGAGAATTAAGGAGAATTTACAGAAAATAGAAAAGACGTCAAAAGATTCTTATAGAAGAATGCAAAGCAGCAATCCTGTTACAGAGACCGGGAGATGTGTATTGACATATCCTGAATTCTCTAATTAGGAAATGCATGCAGTTTCAAATACCCAGAAACCACTTTATAAGCATTCAGAGAAGTGGGCACCATGACCAGGACACAGTGCAGGGAAGGATGTGAACACTCTCTACTGAGTCTCAACAGCATCTCTGGGACTTTTATTAGCAGCATCATGTTCTGTTCGAGACTAAGGCGCCTAATCAGAGACAAGGAGCTAGAGCACTAAAGAGGCTCCGCAGAGGGAAAAGGGTACTTGAAAGCTGATGCAGGCACTCTTCCAAATCAAGCCAGTGCTCACATGCTCCTACAGGGTATGTTGTTGTTTTTCTAATGGGCTAAGATGAGAGAATTTGTCTACACTTTAGGTCAAGACCATGCACTATGGGACGAGTACCCTCGAGGGCACCCTTCACTAAAGTAGGCACCAGAGAAGGGGACAGAATTTGCAGAAGGCACCCAGAATTTAAGAAACTGTAGCTGGACTAGCAGTGTCCTTGGAAGAGGAGCCATTCTCCACACCTCTCAGGGGTCACACAGCCTTTCATCTATTTTCCTGGCACACCTGTTCCATTCTCTTCCCTCAGCCCAGCTCCCTCCCACACCTCCAGATTGTCATTCCACTTGGCCTGCACAATGGGAGCAAGCTCCAATTGTCATCCTTTAGGATTACTGGAAAAGAGCCAACCCATGCAAAACCCACACACCCAAAACAGCTTGCAGCCCCAAGCCTCATCATCCAAATCCAAAAGAAGTGGCAGAGTCTAGTCATTTCAAGGCCATTTCCTGTCACGGTGGGGGGGGGGGGAGAATATGGACAGGAGAGCCATGAGAAACTTCCCCCATACGCTGGGCAATATAAATCACCCCACTCAGTTTCCAAGAAGAAAATAAGAATAGAATTTGCAAGAAGGACAGGACACAAAGGTTGGGTAGTCAGAAGTATCTAGTGGCGGAATCATAGTCACTTTGATACTCAGACAACAAGCGCTGATTAAATATGTCACTTGTCAGGAAGTAACCCAGGGAAGGAGTCAGAACAGGAAGCTGATGAGCATCCTAGGGGAAAGCTGTGCTTATGCTGTAGAAAACACAAAGATCAGTGCTGCTGGGAGCTGTGAACACATCCAAGAGAGATATACTCACAGCACCCTTGAAGAACCCACCCCTGGCTTGCAGGATGCTGGGTGCTTTATCCTTAGCATTCTTGTTACCTCTGGCAACAGCCATTTCCTCTTAGAAAATGACTTTCTAAGGGAAAAAACTAGAAATCTGTATTCCAACGTGTTTATTTTTAACAAGTTTACAAACCACCCAGTCGACCTGAACCTGTGTAATATGGACTCTGGAGATTACCAACATACACGGTCGGAAGCAGGCAGAGTCGGGGGAGCCTGTGGCATGCCCCACTTTTACTACCAGAACTATCTGTTCTGCCTACACCATCGCTGCTGGATTCCGAAGGCACCCTTCGCTCTGCCTACACTAAGAACATAACAGATGTATTCCTCCCGATTTACTGCCTTTCTAAAGAATAAAATACTACTTCCTGATGAAAAAAACAAGAAATCAGTAAAAGAACTTAATTTGCTGCACAGACTTGGTGAAGAGTAGGGATCTTACATTCTTTGCAACTCTCCTGTGAAGAACAGAAAACCCACAGCCCAACCAGTGAAACTCCCCAGGCACAATCCCAGTTCACCTGCTTTTAATTAGCCCTGTCCATGGCCATGAGTTATTTTTTTTAAGGTCAAAGTCAGAAAAACAAAACCAGCAGAAACCTCTAGTCAAATATCTGTTTCTTAAAAGGATAGGAGAGTGCTCGGGGCAGTCCTGTGGTGGGGACCAAGGGATTAGAGCTTTTGACTGTCCTCCCCCCGCAGGAAGCCCTACCGCCCGTCCCTTCTCCACTGGGAAATGATTTGTTTCGGAGGTATCTACACAAAACTGGCCAAAGCCCAGCTATCTAGGCCATGGGTTGTTGGACCAAGACAGAGTCCATGTGGCCTGTTTGCAAACTAGGCCTCTCTGATTAGGTAGGAGAGGTTAAGAATTCCCTTGGGAAGGAGTGCTGAAGGCTCCATGCGAATCCACTGGGGCCCTGGGGACTCAGTCAGCCATAGTGGGAAATCTGATCTCACTCAGCCCTCTGAAATCCTTCCAGAAGGTTCCTTAGAAAAATCAGCAGAATGGCTGCTTTCTGGCATGGCTGGCCCCTAGCTAATCCTGCCTGGAGACCCTGAAGTCAGCCATGGAAAACCTCAGAGGTAGAACTTGGCTGATGTGCCACCTAAATTTCTAGAAGAAATATCCTCTTCAGAGTTGGTGATTTTGAGTATGACAACTTTCTATTGTTCTGTCCCTGGAGTTTGTCATCCTAAGGTCTCTTTCCCCATGATGTAAATGGATCAAATTGAATCCAACACACTTCAAATTGAGGTCCATTGACCTCAGTAATTTATTTTTCTTCTAGGAATAGTTAATGTATGTCCTGCCGATCACCTTTCACCCACAAGGATCAATGCAAGCTTCCACAGTGGTTCCCCTGCACTTAGTACACTGACTAGCTAGCCATGGAGCCTGCTTCTCCAGCTGTATTGTAAGGACTTTAATACCACCCATCTCCTGATTCTAACGATTCAATGAGAAAATGTTGGCATACTACAATCACAAGTATTTCAAGCAAGGAAGTATGGATATGTGCTAAAGCTAGTGAGGGGCAGTGGGATGACAAACAGGACTTCCAAGGATGTCCAAGAGATGTCCGCCAGTTAGAAAGTGAAACATAGCTACCTTACAGAGAAGAATGCTGCAAGACATCGCCCCAAGTCAAGGAATCAAGGTTAAACACCCTTTTCTGGTTTTCCCTTTCCCAATCCACCATGGTCTGATAACATTAAGAAGAAAAATTCCAGAAATAAACAATTCATAAGGCTTAAAAATAACTTTAATTATAACGTGGTCATAATTGTTCCTTTTATTGCTAACTATTTTGTTTACCTTTTACTGTGTCAGACTTATAAATTCCACTTTGACATAGGTATGCACGCTATTATGGCTTGAACATGAAATGTGCCCACAGGTATGTGTTTGAACACTTACTCCCCAGTTGGTGGTACTGTCTAGGGAGGTGGTAGAATCTTTCTTTAACTGAAAGAAGTAAGTCCCTGGGTCGGGTCTTCTGGGTTATATCCTGACCCCAGTACCTGCCTGAGGGATCCATTTTCTGATCCTTCAAGAAGTAAGGCAGGCTCACACTTCCACTGCCCCAATCTTAAGACTCCGTAATAAAAACAGACTATGCCAACACAGTGCCATCTGATTTCAGGTGCCTGTTGAGGGCTAGAAGCAGACACTGTGATGTCAGCAGCAATGCAAAGATGGGTGTCCCAATTCTGAAAAACAGTTCTTAGAAGAGCACACTGGGGCACTGTACACAGGTGGCACACTGTGTTAGTCTATTGCTGTGAAGAGACACCATAACCGAAGCCATTCTTATTAAGGAAAGTGTATACTTGGGGGCTTGCTTACAGTTTCAGGACAGAATCCATTATCATCACAATGCAGGGCACGGTGGCACACAGGCAGACATGGTCCTGGAGAAGTACCTGACGAGTTTTATATCCTGACCATAGGCAGAGAGACACTCTAAGCTTGGCATGGAATTTTGATACCACAAAGCTCATCCCCATTGCCATACTTCCTCCCTCCAACAGGGCCCCTTCTCTTAATCCTTCTAATCCTCTCAAATAATGCCACTCCCTGGTAACTAAGCATTCAATTACATGAGCCTATGGGAGCCATTCATATGGAAATCACCACATGCACGTAAATACATACAGATAAAATACTCACACACATAAACTAAAAATAAATAAATATTTTTTAACATTTATTTATTTCTTTAAGTTACATCTCAATCATAGTCCCCTCCCTCCTCCTCCCTGTCCCACCCTCCTACCCTCTTCTCCCTCATCCTCTTATCTTACTTTTTTTTTAATTTAAGGTGTATCTTTCCCCCGAAACAGCTCCCCCTTCTAGACCAATAAAAAGTTATTTTTCTTATAACAATACAATATAAAACAATAATAATAATTAGGCCACAATTATGAAAATTATAAGATATACATTCCCAATGTCTAGTCCATACACATTTGGCAACTGACATTAATATTCTATTATCTATCTATCTCCATGAGTTTAAAGTTCTATACCTAACTCAGTTTCCATCCTAACTTGCATTGCCAACTTAAATACATCTTCTTAAACCTTGAACATTCTTTTAATTCCTAAACAACTTAAAATTTAACTGTGAGACTATAACTATTTAGTCTTTAACCACATCAAAGACCTGAGAAGGATAAATATATCTGAATAGATAGGAAGTACAGAGCCAGCAGCTTCCAAAACTAAGAAATGACAGACAACTAGCTACCTGGACAGTCCCCAATTTCTCTCAGTACATTAGAGCATCTATCTTTAGCCTTTTGGCCCAGTATCTCTAGATACATGCAGATAAAATATTCATACACATAAACTAAAAATAAATATTTTAAAAATAATCATAACACATAATTTATAAAATGTTAAAGCAAAAAACAAACAAAAATATGTGTACTTCTAAGATATTTTTAGAAAATAGAGATATACATGCAGGCACATGTATTATTGCATGAGTTAGGGTAAAAGACTTGTCCACAACAGCCTTCAATTTTCCTATATGTGAATAGGAAATGATACCTAACCATGAGGCTGTGAGAATTCAATGATCTGATTATATAAATTCCACAGAACAAGGAAGAGTATCCAGCAAGTGAAGGCATACTTTACAAAATATTTACTAATAACTCTATATACTTTCCAACCAACCAATCCAAGACACATTAGAAAGGATACTAAGATGAAGATGTCCTCAGGTGCAAGTCCTTGGGGCAATTAATTAGTCAACAGTCCATTCAAATCAACATCCACCAAAGGGGACACAACAATCAGCAGCAGCTTCAATGGTCACCCAGCCCTAGTATCAGGACAGCCATTGCCACACCCCCACCATGGCATCATGGTCTCTTCTGTAGGTGGGAGATTTCCAAACCTCCATGGGGCAGGTGTTGCACCTTGGCCTCTTCTGCCCACCTGAAACTGGCAAATCTCCACTAGGCAGGTGTTGTTCTCTGAGGCTTCACCTGGGCTCAGACCGACCTAGGCAGCAAGTCTTGGCAGCAGCAACCTTCAGGAAAACATTGTGTAGAGTCTTTCTAAGTTAAGCAGCAATGAGTAGCAATTTGAAGCAATGTCAAGCCAAAAAGCCTTCTTGAGTTTCCGGACCTTCCTTTTTATACTCTCTCTAATTATGCACATAGGTGTTTTCCAATTGGCCAACTTTATGCCCTCCTCATGAGGTTTACCTGTTGACCAAGATCACGAGCTCTCCCAGGTGTCTGTCCATAAACATATTTCCCACAGGTGACAGTAATCAGGCTGATGTACATGCCCCTTTCATGAGTCTGTTTGTAGACAAAGCACTCCCTCAACCTTTACATATTCATTCAACACAACTGTATTTCCGAAGAAATCCATACCTCCACCACAGGCAAGTATTATATGAGGCTGGGCCTCTATGTATCGAGTTCTGGGAGGCTATGATAAAGAACCCTGTCTAAATAATCACCTACAGACCCCTCCAGTCAGATGCCGGGATCCCATTGTTAGAGTCTATCACTTTCTGATTAGGTTTTATTTCCTGCCTAAACTGACTGACTTTTACCCCGCATTCAGAATTTGGTATCCAAATAGGCACATCAGTCCTCTACTAAGACCAGATGCCTATGATAAGAGAAAGAAATCAACACAAAGGTATGGATTCTAAAGACTATGTATTACTCTAAGGACAAAAGCTTTAACAGGTAGACTCCAAGCTAAACAATGCTCTGATCACAGTGAATATACTTGATTCTCTAAAGACGTTAAAGAGATGACCAAGAGAAGGCTAGAATTAGACTGACAGTGTATGTCTTAGCAGCAATACCAAATCCAAGATGATGATGAAATGTTTTTAGTATAGAAAGAAGAGAGTTTTGAACCTATGTTACATTTAGCTGAACTGCCATTCAAATGTACAGGTATAATAAAAGCATTCTTGGGACAGATACCTCAAAGCCTGCTGCAGAATGGCCCACACTGAAAATGTCTTTGGAGGAAAAAAAATTCAAATATGAAAATAAAGCCAAGAAAAGCTTCAAATGTATAGAGAGCAAAGGGTCAAATTTCATTATTTTCTCAATTTTTGAAAAGAATATTATATAAAGGTAAGAAGGTATACTGACAACAAAAAATTCTAAATGTTTCTTGAACCATCTTTTAGAATAAGAATATTGAAACTGATTGGCATTAGTACAAATAAGGAGAAAGCAAACACTAAGGAGAATAAAACCAGATCACAAGACGGTTAATGTCACAGAAGAAACTTCAATTCATTCCACAAAGAGCAGGGGGCAAAAAATATAGCAAGGTAATGGAACATTCAGCAGAAGTAGATCTTACTATAACTACAGTGAATATCAAACTTCCAAGGTGTAATAAAACGGCCTCTCCTATTAAATGTTCATATTATGTCTTTTAAACTTCCTTTCAGTGATGTTTTACAGATTTATGTGCGCAAATCTGTCATCCAAGTATTTCATAATAAATAAAACTGTGTAGTATCATTATTTAAGATTTATCTTAATTTTTAATTATGTGTTTTTGTGAGTATCTGTGTGTATGTGCATTTAAGGCCAGAAGTGGGCAATGGATACCCTGGGGTGGGATCACAGATGGCAGTGAGCTGCCTGATATAGGCACTAGAAACAGAACTCAAGTCCACTGTAAAAGCAGGGAGTACTCTCAATAGCTGAGCTAGCCCTCCAACTCTCCCTATTTTCTTTCTATGGAGTTTACTGTCTGTTGCCATGATTTTCACTTCTGGGAGATTTTTCTTGCCTGAATGGCCTCTTCCCCTCTTTAAAGAACAAACAGAAACTTGTTCTTAAGCTTTGGGTGCAATATCTCTGAGCATTTGAATAATGTATTTCCAGAAGTTTCTTCTCCAAGTATTTTCCCACCATGAGCACTGCCTCCTGTTTATTTTGGTCTCCAGCCTCCTTTCTGGTCATTCTAGCTGACTAGGTCAGGCTAGTCAGCTTGGAGCTTCACTCTGGAATGATCTAGTTGGTGTGGATCTGAGGCTCTGGGAGCAAAGCCTCATCTTCTGCCCTGAACTGCTCAGGCCACTCTTTCCCCTGGATTTGAGTCTGGCTTCAGAATTTCTGAGCCTTTTAAGGTATCTGCAGAATCTTGCTGCTTCTCAGCTTTCCCACTACTTCAGACTCTGAGCTTCCGCCAAATGGCAAGTGAACATAGGCTTCTTGCCTTTTTTGCCCAGAGCCAATGCCAAAGTAACTAGAAACTAGAGGAACTAAACAAAAACGATGTCAGAATTACAAAATAAGACATAGAAAGAGGTTGCTTGTGGAGTGGGGAGCTCATGGGCTGCACTAACATATAGCTGGGAAGCTCACTGGGGAGACAGAATGAATGACTCTTTTCTCCCTGTGACTCTGGGACAGTCATTAGCTGGAAAGCAGTCCAGCTAGTTAACATGGTTTTCGTAGGACACACCTGAACTCTACTGGAAGAGAGGATTTGATAAACCCCTATTGAACAGACTTCAAGCACTTCCCCTGAGACCCTTGTCTCCTCCATGTCTGCAGGACTAGGACATTACAACTCAGGGAGTTTTTTTTTTTTTTCAACCTCAGGGCAAGTTAGCTTCATCAAGGCAACCCATCCCAAGCCTCCCAGACCAGTGAACCAACTGGAATCTCTGGATTTGGGACCAATTCTTTCCTTTAGTTACACTTCACCATGGATCTATGAGAGATAACTGGTGTGAAGTGCTAATGCGGAGGTGTCTCCAGAGGGGATCATGTGCTTTGCTTTCTGTGACTCTCTTCTGTGGTTAGGCTTCATCTAACCAGACTGTGGCTTGTTTTGGCCTCTGGCATACCTCCCTGGCCTTCTCATAAATTTACTGCCTTGAGTTTCTAAGGCATATGGACCCAGGAGTAGGGAAGGTATGTCAGGATAATGGAACTCCTGAAGAATAACTGTCTAAAACAAACAAAAGAAACCTAGCCCTAAATCATACTGGATCACACATAAAATACTGAAGTAGGATTTTTTTAAATATGGACCAAAATTTTAAAATAAAGGATATTTACTGAAGGGCTGAGGAGGGGGAAGAGGAGAGAGAAAAATTGTCACAGAGCAAATATAGAAAAATGAAATAGAAGATAGTTCCCAAAAATAAGTCTTCAATATATGGTTAACTGATTTTTAACAAGGCACTGAAATTATCTAATGGGAGGAAGTAATTATTTTTTTAATACATGGTGATGGGAAAATTGGATATCCACAGCCAGCAGAATAAAACTGGACCCTTATCTAACACA
Organism: Lophiomys imhausi; assembly: GCA_907164525.1. Classification (NCBI taxonomy): domain Eukaryota; kingdom Metazoa; phylum Chordata; class Mammalia; order Rodentia; family Muridae; genus Lophiomys; species Lophiomys imhausi. The sequence continues at coordinate 2,641,585 of CAJQZJ010034140.1, forward strand.
ATATGTAAAGTCTATTCAAATGGATCAAAGACCTAAACTTAAGAACTTCATGAACTCTTAAAAGAAAACACAGGGAACCATCTTTTCAATGTACGTATGGATTTATTGGCTATGACATTAAAAAAAGAAGCAAATAAAGAAAAGATTAATTATAAAAATTTTAAACTTTTGTGCACCGGCAGACACTATCCACAAAGGGAAATGACACCGTGTCACCCCACAGAATGGGAGAAGTGATTTGCAGGCGATGTATCTGCTAAGGGATCAGCAGCACATCCTGCCAGGATGGAGGAGCTTTCCATACTATCTCATTGCTCCAGACTATATCTAAAATGTGGAATGTGGTACATAAAATCAATGTTGCATTTATCTCCCATTTTCTTGTACCTTCAATACTCAGTGATTGTTTACCAGAAATCTTTAGTAATCATTTACTCTTCTTTCAAAATCTATTTGTGGCCATCCTTTAAAAGAACTACTGTGTTTTTACATAACCCATCACCTTAGAATTTTATGACAATCATTCTGTCAGGAGATACCTACTGAGCAAAAACTGCATGTGAGACCTTTCATCGGGGTTAAAACAAAAGGGGCAAGAGCTGGTAGTCACACCTGGTAGTCACTCTAATACTTATGGAGGTATGAAGACTATTTTGATAGTATGATGATCATGACCGTGTTGCCAGTCAACAAACAAAAGTAAAAACAATTCAATTCAAGAGTCAGCAAAGGACTAGAGTAGAAATTTCTCCAAAGAAGATGAACAAATGACCATGAAGTACATGAAACAGGCTTAGTTGGTAGGGTAGCTTCACATACATTAGAATAGCAACTATTAAAAAGAGGGAAAGTAGCCAGGCATGGTGGCGCACACCTTTAATCCCAGCCCTCAGGAGGCAGAGGCAGGAGGATCTCTGTGAGTTTGAGGCCAGCCTGGTCTACAGATTGAGTTCCAGGACAGCCAGAGCTGTTACACAGAGAAACCCTGCTTAAAAAAAAAAAAAAAGAAAGTAAGACACTTTGGTGAAGATATGAAGAGACAATGACTCTCATGCTTTGATGGTGTGAATAGAAAATGTCACAGCTCTGTGTATAAAGCAATTCGATACATTCTTAAAACTTAATCACAGTATTACCTCACAAACTAGAAATTCAATTCTTGGTGTCTGCCCCAAAGAACTGAAAACAAGGATTCAAGTAGATACTCATATGCCAGTGTTCGTAGATAGGAGCGCCCAAGTGTTCACCAACAAGTGAGTGGATGTACAAAATGTGGCATGTGTATAGCCAGTGGAATATTGTTCAGCCCTAAAAAGAGCAACAGTGGGTGAGATGGCTCAGCAAGGAAAGGCCACTGATGCCACCTGACTTAGATCCCCAGAACCCATGTGGAGGAGAGAACACACTACTACAAGTTGTCCCCTGACATCCACATATACACCATGGCACATACATGACTATGTATGCACATGTACATGCGTGCGCACGAACACAAACACACCCAACAGATAGATAGATAGATAGATAGATAGATAGATAGATAGATAGATAGA
>CAJQZJ010034140.1:2643147-2678512 GCA_907164525.1 Lophiomys imhausi
AGATAGATAGATAGATAGATAGATAGATAGATAGATAGATAGATAGATAGATGATAGATGATAGATAGATAGATGATTGATAGACAGATAGATGATAGACAGACAGACAGACAGACAGATAGATAGATGATATACAGACAGATAGATAGATAGATGATAGATACATAGATAGATGATAGACAGACAGATAGTATTGAAAATATTTAATACATGGTACAATGTGAACCTTGAAAAATGTGATGCAATATCAAATAAATCAGGCTCACAAGGACAAATTGTACATTGTTCCCATTATAAGATGCCTAAAGCAAGCAAATTCACACAAAAGAGCAGAATGAATCCAGCAGGAGAATCATTGCTTCCTAGATGAAGAGAGTTTCTACTTGGGATGCTGAAAGGTTCTGAGGACAGAGAGTGGCAGTGGCTGCACAACATGTCTGATGCGACCGAGTTTACACCGTGAAGGGGATTAAAATGATGAATGCTATGCTATGTGTATTTTGCCACAATAAAAATCAATCAGTCAATAAAACAATGAATATAGAAATGAAAAGAAACCTCCAAGAAAACAAAGCAAAAAGTTAGAGAAAGGAAAGGAGAAAGAAAAATATTTTAAGATAAGATTTGACAAAGAAGGCTACTTTATATTAGTCATTGCTTCCCAGAAAGCGTGAGTCAAAGGTCATAAACACATATTTTAAAATTATATATAATTAATATATTTATAATTTTTATATATGAGGGGAGGTTTAGTAAGAGAACAAGCTCTTAAGACTATAAATCTACAAGATGCCACCTGCAGGCTGGAGACCCAAGAAGGACTGTGGTGTGAATCAGGCTCACTCCAATGACCTGAGAACCTACTGGCTAGTCACCAACCTTCCACTCCAGAGTATAAAAAGATGGGCGTTCCATCTTAAGAAGAAAGGAATAATTAGACCTTCCTCCACCTCTTTATTCTATTCTGGCCCTAGGCAAATGGAAAATGCCCACTGGCTCTACACATGAACCCAAATACCAAGTTCTTCTGGAAACGCCCTCACTAACAAGTAATCCAAATATCTTACCAGCTGTCTGACCGTCACTTAGCCTGATCAACTTGACACATAAAACTAGCCTTTGCAATATACAAATAATAGGAATTTCAAGGGGTGGCATGGGGGTGGGTTTCTGATCAAACCATCCAAGCAACTTCCTTAAGATGAAGGAAATAAACGTCCTTATCAAAAAAAATACCTACCAAATATCCAGCCTATGCCTGTACATGGGGTCACACCAAGGCCACTGTGACATCCAGGAACCATGAAGCAAGGGGACCTTGGACCTGAGAGACCAGAGACGGAACATGCACAAAATGACCTGGAACCATGAAATGAGTAATGTTGGGGAAGGAGGTGAGTTGGGAGTGGGGGGTGGACCGAGGGTCTCACAGCTAATGTTCAGTGAGTGAGTGGTACAGTCCAGAGATGATACTAGCCAAAACTAAGGTGGGCAGATAAGAAACAAAGAGCTGAACTTCTTTGGTTTCTCTGAGCTTCTATGAGCCACAGGAAGGCAAGGTCACAAACATGTGGAGGAGAGACCAGCTCAATAAATTGTTGAACTAATGTTTCAAATTGATCTAGGGTGATGAGGAGAATTTCAACAAGCCAGCCTGGGAAGCAATGTGAATAGAACCCTTCTTGGAAAAAAACAAACAAACAAAAAAACCACAAGCAATTCTAGGGCTCTAATGAACCCAGAATAGCTGCCTTTGGAGGGAAATGGGCAATGGGAAACAGAACTAAGCGGGTGGGTTGGGGTGATGGAGAAGGAAGCCCACCTGGGTGAACACCACTGCTCTACCTGGCTGGTGCACAGGAAGGAAATAGTAAGCCAGCTCTCAGAGTCATGGGGGTTTTCAGCACCCTGCCTTGACTTATCCTTTACAGGCAGGGTGTGTGTGTTTGATGACTGAGAAGTCAGGGCCACACAGTGCATGGAAGCTGCTATACCAAACGCAATGTGCGGGTTCCTGGAAGCAGCAAGCAATCTCTACCCTGACAGTACCCAGAAGCTGTTGAGGAAGAGAGGCACCCTTCAGTAACTAAAGAGAATAAACCAGAGCTGTCAGGATGGTGGACCATCAACCTGGAAGCAATCCGTCTCATGTCTAGTTATGAGAAATAGCACTGAATTGTTGGTGCCTGCTATGTAAGGGGTCGGCTGGTTCTCAGAAAATAACCCTGCTGCACTGCAGAAAGATCCCTCACCAGTCCCTTGCCACCAGTGAAGCTCTGTTTTCTATTGTTCCTGGATTCTAAGATGTTTCATGACCTGGGAGGAGGAGTGAGTGTCTCCCCACACCTTCCAGGCAGGGACCCACACATCTTCCTCCTTGATAGTACTCAGCATACCAAAACATGCCCAGGCTGCGTCAGACTCTAGCGATGTGTTAGAATATGGGCAGACAGTTCAAAACCTCAGTGTGACTCGAGCATTGTCACCGCAGACCGGGCAGCCTCTTCATAAGCTCAATGATCATCTGTCAACTCAGTTCTCATCCCATTGCAGTTAAAAATGAAACAATGGCAGATAATTAATGAGCCACGCTGTTCCGTTGGGCCAGAGTCTGCGTTTTTTTAAAGTGTCTGTCTTCAAAATCACAAGATAGGCAGACCCTCACTGGCGTCACTATGCCTGACTTCATGCTAATTAATGGGAAATTTTCAAATTGTCTGAATCTCTATTTAAGTGATTTATATAATGTTCCTTCAGAGTTGCTGTTATAATCTATCACATCCATAATGAAGGAACTTAGGTGTGTTTATTGCCAACTTACAGAGAAAATGGCAGACTGGGGATGATAAAAACTTTTTTGCCTTTTGGTTTCCTTGTGGTTCTGACAGTCTGTGTTTAAAATAACAGGACAGAGCTTCTCACATGAGGGAAGGTTGGGTTGTTTTGTTTTGTTTTGTTGTTTCTCCCTGGGTATGGGCTGGTTGCTCATGATTTATGGTACTGTTTCATTACAAATTACTGTAAGGAAACTTATCCAGGAGGTAGGATGCATTGGCTCATAAATGTTCAGGAATGAGACAGTGTGTGCACAGGAGAGATAGAATGCTTTTTGGCTTTCCCCTCCCCATCTTTCTTAAAACAAAAGCATGCTTTAAGAATTGAGGTTCAGGAGAGTGACTTGAGAAAAAAGGGGAGTCATCCAAGCTAGCCTATGTCCATCTTAGGCATGTGCCAAGTAAGGACACCAAAGGGGGCGGGCACGTGGTTCATCCCACCTCTGCATCAGTGTAGTAGGAGCGGAGTTCCTGAAGAAGCAGCACGTTCCTGTAGTCATTCAGTTTCCTATACCATAAGCCTGTTGGGTGCGCAGTCTAGCAAATGATAGCTGCTCAATAAACTAGATTTTAACCAATCTACCAAAGTGCTAAGTCATATATACTTGAACATAATACTGGTGTTCAGTTAAATTTTTATTTGAAGAGTACATGAAAAAGAGAAGTCTTTGTAATTAGAAAGTTATCATCATATGATTTCCAGTCTGAAGGACATTATCATTTTGCATTTCAGTATTCTAGTTATCTTTCATACCTCTTAAATATTATAAATTCACAACATTTTGTCCAAAATATTTCAAAAGAACTTAAAGGAATAACTTATCGAACATAGAAGACTGTGACTAACCAAAAAATTTCTCCATTCAAACAAGTTTCATTTATGAAAGTATGGATTTGCCAGAACTACGGGAGATCTTTGGGCCAATGTTTTTAACTTTCATGCATTTAGCATCTTAATGATGTAAAATATATGTTATGTTTTTTATGGTAGAAGTCAATATTTGGTTGTGTTACATAGAGATCACTCAGGCCTGTGAGGCCCCCTGCTATGGTACCTGTGTGTCTCCTGAAGTACATGCTGGCTGCACTCTTCAAAACAACAGCATTGGTAGCATTGGACCTTAAAGAGGTGATCAGGGAATGAGGTCCCTGTTCGTATTTATAGATCGATGCCAATGTTGTACGGCAAGAATGACTTTGTCATACAAGAGTTTGGCCCCTCCATGTGCTTCTGTCTCTCACATTCTCACTTGCTGTGTTCTCTCTCCTGACCTCACTCTCGCCTGTCCTGGCCCCAGCACCATCTAATGCCTCTTGTCATGTGGGGCCTTCCAGGATACAACACCTTACGAAGCTGTTCCCTCCACTGATGTGATCTCTCCATCTTGGATTTCCTTCCCTGGATTGCTTCTAGATACACAAGAATCTAACTTTTTTTCTTTACAATTATCCAGTGTCTTGGATTATGTTATAGCAACACAAAACAAACTAAGACATTCTCAAAGTATGTTGTTGTTGTTGTTATTTATTTGGCTGTATTGAAGTGTTAGCTTTCAATCCCACCACTCGAGAGGCAGAGATAGACAGATTTCTGTGAGTTCTAAGCCAGCCTGGTCTACAGAGTGAATTCCAGGACAGCCAGGGCTACATAGAAAAACTTTGCTTCAGAAAAAAAAAAAATCTTCCTATTTGTTTTTATTGCTGAGCAATATCCTATGTATTTCTTACATGTTTACCAGTTGATGGATACCCTAGCTACCAGGATTTAAAGTACTGTGAACTTTTTCATAAGTGTTCTTATGCACATGAATTGTTCTTTAGGATAAATGCCTATGCAATGTCTGGATCATGTATGAAGGGAGTATTAGGTATTCTACTCATTACTTGGATAATAATACTTGAGATAAACAAATTAATAAACAGTATTCATCTCCTGTCACAGCTTCATGGTAGAGATGGCATGGCATTGTCACTGGAGGCTTAGTGGCTCCCATTCTTGGCAGTGGGGCCTTGAGGCAGCTCACTCACAACATGGTGGCTGACCCAGAAACAGAGACCTCTGGCTAGAAGTGGTCAGCTCTACCCTCTAGCCCACCAACCTTATGTCAGCCAACTGAGCCCTGGGCCTCAGAAGTTCCACAACCTCCCAGAACAGCATCATTACCTGATGACCAAGAATTCAAACACATGAGCCCATGAAGGACATTCCAAACCATAGTAGCAAGACTGTGCTCAACTTTTTAAGAAACCAGTGAACCAGTTTCTGAAAGTGCTTATATTTGTATACCTTACAAAAGCTCAGGAGAAAACTTGCCAATTTTTGATGTACTGGAAAAGGTTGTTTGTTTTAGACAAGGCTCCCCAAATAACCCAGGCTACCATCATGAGTCTGGGTTATAAAACTTTCATCGGTGAAAGATTACATTTGTGCACCACTATGCCCAGCAAATCTTTGTCTTTTTAAATAATAGTGGGTGAATACTAGTTTCTTTTTGTGGCTGTCCTTTTCATTTCCCTAATGGCTAATCATATTAGTCCTTATTTACCTGTTGTTGTTGTTTTTAAGTATTCAGATAGCATTAGGTTCTTTATCTTTTCTTGCTGGATTATATATGTTCCATGCAAATCTTTTATGAAAGCCCTTTGTCAGATACGTGCATAGCAAATGTTCCCTTTCACTCTGTAGATTTATGTTTATTTCGTGGTGTCCTTTGAGGGTGAATATTTTCAATTTTGATAAAGTTCAATGTAACATCTTTTTTCTTCTGTGATTCAGGTTTGTTTGTGTCAGAGAGGTGCATGCATCCCTGAAAGTCATAAAAGCTTGCCCCTATGTTTTCTTCCGTTTGTTATAGTCTGAGCTTTGCTGTTTGGTTGGCTTACCCATAATGTATGGTTTAGCTTTGCCCACTTTTCTTTTTGTCTTGTACTTTGCCCTAGTCAGCCTTAACTGACAACTTGAAACAGCCTGGAGTAACCTGAGAAGGGAGTCTCAGGAGAGGGATTTCCTAGACCAGACCAGCCTGTGGGTGTCTATGGAGGGCTGACTTGGAATTGAAAAAGGTGACAGTCCACTGGGGATGGCATCATTCCCTGGGCAGGTGGTCCTGGGCTGTAAAAAGGAAGTTAGCTAAGGATGACCTTGAGAATTAGCCAGCAAGCATCATTCTCCTGTGGTTTCTGCTCAAGTTCCTGACTGAGTTTCTGCCGGGACTCCTCTTGGTTACAGACTGTGACATGGGGGTTGTTAAGTCAAATCCTTTCCTACCCAATGTTGCTTTTGGTTACAGCATTAGTTGTAGCAGCAGAAAGGAAAATCTATAACATCCCAATACTCTGGAAAACGGCTAAGCCGAGGCTAGATATCCTGCACTGTGCTCTTTCTCCTCAGCAGTTCTGAGGCATTATGCCATGACCATCTGGCATCCAGCGTTGCTGGTGAATAATCAGCTGTCCACACAATTGCTGTTCTTCCTTTTAGTAACCCATGCTTCTCCCAGATACCTTTTACTTCTTGATTCTTGTTTTTCAGCTGTTCCACTGAAACGTATTCAAAGTGTGACTGTGGTTTTGTTCTGCTTGATAAAATGGCCCTGTCTTGCCAAATTCATGTCTAAATTTAATTCCAGAAAAAGCCTCAGCCACCATTTCTTTCAAGTATTGCCCACATCTCCCCCTCCTTCTTGCTTTCAGAATTATTAATTATATTAACTTATAATTTTTCCACTTACCACGTCCCTTGCTGTGGCTTGAATATGAGTTGTCGATGACAGCTTCAAGTGTTGAAATCTTGGTCCCCAGTTGACAGCACTATTTGGGGAACTACTGGAGACTAAGAGAAGGGTCCAGCTGGAAGAAGTAGATTCCTGGGCGCCTACCTTTGAAGGTTATACCTGGTCTTGCTCTTCCTACCTCTATTCTTCCTGCCCATCATGAAGCAAGTACCCTCTATCACGTGCTCCCACCACTGTGACGCTCTGCCCTGTCATGGAACCAGAATCAATGACCCTAGGGACTATATATAGTCTCTCTTAAACCATGGATCAAAACAAACCCTGTTCCTTCCAGTTGTTTATGACAAGTATGTTGTCTGAGTGATAACAGATCAGACTAGCATGTCCCTCTTAAATGTCCCTTTCTGTTTCAGGGTTTTCCTTCTTCTTGGGTGTTCCAGGGGACGGGTAAAGTTTTGGTCTTCCGTGCCAACCCATTCAACTATTTCAGGTTCTGTGTTTCATTTAAGGTTTACTTTTTGCTTTGAAGACTAAATTTTCCATTGCCACAATTTCTGAATGTCTTTATACGTACATCCATCCATTATTGGTGCAATTACCTACTGAACTCATGTTTTTTAGTTGTTACTGTACCATACTGAAGGGAGTAAGATATTTATATTAAAATAAATTTTCGATTCCTACATTACTTATTGCTCCCAGGCAAAAATTCTTTGATTTTTATCTGAGAGTTGACGCTGCCTGGGCCTTGCCTACCTGACGTCACTGTACCAATTCCTTCTTGAACAGAGCCCAGTTGTCCTAGAGCAGCATTGTGTCCTGCCAATAGATGGTGACTGGTCTAAGGCAGTTTTGACTGTTTGTTCCTCTTCGTTACAGTTTCAATCTCCCCACCTCCCTGAGCCAAGGAGAGTAAAGAGGACAAGACCCAGCCAGCCTTACAAGATGTAATGGAGATTATGTCTGGCAGCTTCTGGGGAGGCAGGGGCTGGGATATCTGAAGCAACAGCAGCCAGCAAACAGACTCCAAGGAGACATCCATGTTGGCACCACTGAGCTGCTGGACCAAACCTCCTGTGTTCTTGTTCTCAGAACGGATAAGAAACTTATGTGCAACCAAGGCCACCACTTCTTGCTCACGTCCCCATATCCCCAGGACTCTAGGCTCAGCCCCGTGGGACTCCCCCACTCTGGACATAGATTTGCGTCTTTCCCTTAGCATGGCTACACAGTGCTAACTTCTGTCTCTAAGTTGTTCCTAATTCCTCCATGTGGAACAAAAGGGAAACTTCTGCAGCTGCTGGTTTTGACTTCTTTTCTATCCCAACCCAATTTTCAATTATTGTATTTGAGCTTCTTACAAAGAGACTTACTCGTGGAAAAGTCTGGAACCACAAAAGAATATAAAAGCAACAGAAACACTATTTCACCATGACTGTTATATTTGAAGCAGTACTTTCCAGTCTTCTTAATTCTGTTTTGTGATATTGTGACACTAATGTAATAGACCAGTTATGTTTTGTCTTATTACTGAATGTTCTATATTGAATCTAGATGTTTCTACAGAGGTGTATAGATGATATAAATATATCCTATGCATCTACCATAACTTCGCTAGTTCCCCAATTATGGAGCCGTAAATTTGTATCTCCTCTACATAATGCTGCATGATAAATATTTTAAGATTTCCTCAGGAAAAACTCGTAGAAGTAGAATTACTTAGACAATGGATATAAACATTTTAAATACATATACAAACACGTATCTATTGCCAAAGCATTCTCTCGACAAATGTTCGTCCTCACAAACTCCGAGTATAATAATGTTTTAAGCTTGCCAGTTTGATAGACAAAAAAACCTCAGTGCTCATTTAATTTACATTTCTTTGATACTCATAAGTTTGAGCATTTTTCATATGCTAATTAGCCATTTGTCTTTCCTCCTAGTGCATTTTAAATAAGATTGTATTTACTTAGAACTTTGCAGAGACAGTCATTTCACAAATCAAATTAAGATTCCTTTTTTATGCCCAGTAAGTATATAAAGCCTCTGAACGGTTTGTGTTGATATCTGTTTCATAACGGGCATCTCCTTTGCAAGTTGAAATGGCATCCTCAAGCTGTGTCAGGTCCAAGAGCTAATTAGACTCTCTTTAGGTAAATTGCATGCAAGAGTATACAGCTATGTATATAAACATAAATGACCAAATTATATATGTGCATATCTACATGTATGCTTATGTCATTGTGTACATATGTCTATACATATATACACACAAATAATATATATTATTTATACATTTTTCTATCATATATATGATATATATACACATACATACATATATATATACACACATACATACATATATATATATATATATATATATATATACATAAATACATACACACACAGCCACAGGAATGAATTATTTTTATCTGGAAACTTCGGCATAATTAGGTATCTCCATAATTTCTGGTCAAATACAGACCTGTCTTGAAACTGATTAAAAATCACCAAAGATACACTGATTAGGAATTTTCCATTTTGGGTTGTAAACCCTGAATCAGGCCTTAGCTATAATTTTGGAACAGGCTAAAGAGAATTGCCATGTGGCTGAATTAACAGTCACAGCTTCAGGGAATCAGGGAGAGTGGTTCAGTTAGTTGGTAAAGAGCTGGCTGAACAGCACAGCATGAGGACCCTAGTTCAGACTCCTCTACACTTACATAAAATTCAGGCATTGTGGCAGATTTCAGTAATCTTGGTGCTAGACAGGATTGGGTCAGAGACAGACTGATTCCTAGTACTCACTGGTCAGCCAGGTTAGAGCAAGAGACCTTATTTCAAAAACTAAGATGGAGAATGACCAATGAAGATAATCAAAATGAACCTCTGACCTTCACACACATGTGCACATACTTTCATGCATATCCATTTGCATATATACTTAAATATATATTTACATATATATACATATATGTAAATATACATATGTACTCAAATGTGTATATATGCATCACGCACACATGAGACACAGGTTTATACTTCCAATGATGGAGTATTGAAATATGTTTCCAGAAGCTCATCTGTAGGGAAGAACAAAAAAAGGTCTTATCTAAGACTATGGAGGAGATTGCAATGTATAAGAACCAGAAAGCTGGGGTGGAATCCTGGCAGAGTACAGCCTTGCATAGGGTATGTCTGAAGGTGAAGGGGAGATGGCTTAGGCAGTGCCTGCTGGGGCATGAAGACCTAAGTTTGACCTGCAGCACCCACATAAAAGTCGGGTATGGTGGTTTGTGTCTGTAATTCTAGCACCGGGGCACTGGGGCAGGGGACAAAGACAAGAGGGTCCTTGGGCTCATTGGCCAGCCAGGCCACGCCACATAGATGAGCTACAGATTCGGTGAAAGACTCTGCCTTAAAAAACAAGGTGGGAAATGGTAGAGGAGTACACTCAGCTTTGACCTCTGACCTCTGTACACATGCACACACACACATTCAGAGCCAGTATGTCAGTTAGCATATAAGGACTCCTCAGTTACTGTGGCTTTTATTTTATTACTGACGATGGTGACATGGAACAACCAGAAGATTGGACACAGGACACAGTAACTACCAAAGGAAACATGGCAAGCAGGTATGGTATGTGGTAGGTTGGTAACACTTAAGGCAGTTTAGTCTCTTCCACATTGATGGGCTTGGCATGATGGGGACACGTTGAGAGACTCTCTGACCTCAGTGATCAATACAACATTCAGGAAGCCATTAACTCTCAGAATTAGGATGGTTGATTTATTTGGGATCTCTCTCCCTCTCTCTCTCTCTCTCTGTGTGTGTGTGTGTGTGTGTGTGTGTGTGTGTGTGTGTGTGTGTGCGCGTGTGTACATGTGGAGGCCAGCAATCAACCAATCAATCTCAGGAGTAGTTCTTCATAAGCCATCCAACTTTTCTTTATGAAACAAAGTCTCTCATTGGCTAGACTGGCTAGCCAGTGAGCCCCAGGTATCTGCTTATCTCTGCCTCCCCAGTTCTGAGCTTACAAGCATGCACCATTGCACCTCCAGTTTTCAGATGGGTTTCAGAGATCAAACTCACATCCAAGAGCAAGTACTTTCTTGACTGAGCTATCTTGCAGACTCTGTCCAATTTTTCATTTTCTTATTCCCTCCTCTAATTGGCACACACCAAACTAGGTAAGCATGTAGAGTTAAGCCTATTTCTTTTTTTTTTTTTTGGAGTCAGGGTCTCACTGTGAAGCTCCTGTCAAGCCTAGAACTCTATGCAGATCAGATCGGCTTCAACTCATACAGCTCTGCCTGCTTCTGTCTCCTGAGTGCTGGGATTAAAGATGTTCTCCACACACCCAAGCCTAGGCCAAGTTTTACAAGCTCAGTAAAGATTTAGGGAAATCATACCAAAAACAAAGATGAAATTTTGACCTGGCTATTTAAATGAATCTCTTTACCATTACAAAAGAATGTGTAATGAAGGAACCAAGGACTTATTCTTTTTTTTTTCCCCATGGGGAAAAAAAAACCCTAAATTAACACTTTTCTCATGTCCTCATAGTAAATTCTCCCTCTGGCTAGTCTCTTACGCCTAGGCTAGGCTAAATGGAAGCCTGAGGTGTCTGTCTCTTTCAAGCCAATGTTAATCACTTACAGTCTTAGTCATTGCAAATAAAAGTTAGTTTAGATGCTTCTTAAATAAGAGTCACGATAGAGTCACATAAGGGAGTGTTCTATAATATAGGAAAGCTCCATCTTGTAACCTTAGGTGGGTCCTCTCTGGAAGGACCCTGACATTAATGACACCAGTTTCCTGTGGTCTGCCAGGATAACTACGATAGGTATATGTGATCAAGTCACATGCACAAGATACATAGTTATGTATAATTGTACTTATATATAGTTACAGTCAACCAGCCTATATGGTTTTAATAGGCATATCATTAAGATATATGTGGGAAAGGAATACTCACTGTACAGTATGCAATAAGTATGCACCTATTGTCACCCTTGTGGGGTTTTTTTCCCCCTTCATGACTTTGATACTCTTATTTAAAACAAGAACAAGGGATCTTTCATCAGAAGACCTTGAAAATTTACAAAATACAGGCTTACTACTGCACCTCCAGTTTCTCCTCTCTGAAGCTTGAGCCCCTTGTCTTGAAAGGACTTAGAATTGCAACCAAGAGTGCTTAATACTTGTGTGTGTGTGTGTGTGTGTGTGTGTGTGTGTGTGTGTGTGTGGCGATTAGCCAATATCTGTCATATCATAGCAGCTTTAAGTGGACCTGCTTCCCACACAAAGACAAAGAGAAAGTATGTAAAATAAGTCAGAAGCCCTAGCAGGCACTCTAGTCTTCATCCTGGCCACGTCCACATCCTGGCTACCAGAGCTGGCTATCTCCTGCTCCAATTTTCATCTCCTCTGGCTCTCTAAGCTCTGTCCCAGTGGCACATGTTAGTTCTAGGGCCTGCATGCCCTGGTGGCTCATGTCAGGTCCACCTTTCTAGCTTATCCCCTGACCTCCCCATTTCTTATGATTCTGGATCTGCCCTGTTCCCACATACTGTGGCCATAGGTGAGCCCAGATGCTCAGTTGGGGGTGATGTTAGGTGTGGTCCAACCATAGAGAGCACTGGAAAAATTCTATGAACATTAAAGGCAAGAGCATCCTGGAAGGACTGGAACAAGCAAGGTCTGGACTGGCCACCTGTAAGATGGGCACAATGCTAGGGCTGGAGCAGAAAACGAAGCCCTGGGTGGTTCAGTGAAGAGGCCACACACAGAGCCATGACCCCAAAGATGAGCCAAATGTGTGTGTGTCTTAAGCAAAGATCTATCCCCAGCCTCAACAGATATCTATGTTAGTCAGAGAAATCCACCCAATGCTGTCTGTGAGCGTGTAGGTGGTGTTAGATGGCCCAGAAAGGAGCCCACGACTGAGTCCTGCAGGTATTGGGAACAGGGTGGGAATCTGGGCCTTGGGACAAAGACTCTGTAATGGTGTTCAAGGTCACAATCTGAGAATAAGATCTGATCAGGCTGTGTCTCCTCAGGGGCCCTTTCAAATGAAACAAAGGACTGGTCCAGAGCTGAAAGGAGACCTCCAGAATAGGTGGGTTGGATGTAGAATAGAGTCTAGGATGGCCATTGACGATGTGTCCCATGTCTAGGTTGGACTGGTATCTGAAGGTCCCACGGTCCCCACTGAGAACCTCTATGTGACCAGGGCCCACCTGTCCTATACCCCAACAGATAACTCAAGAATGGGACCCAAACCTAGGAGCAGTGGGATTTGCATACGAATCTTTGCTCTGCCAGGAAAGGCATCTCAACCAAATGGTAAGAACATGGGGAGATAGTGGGAACCAAGAAAATTTTATCACTTCACCAGCTATCTGCATGGTGGATAAGCAGGCCTAGTACAAACCCAGGACTTCATGGATAGCTGATACCCCAGGTTTTACAAATGTAGGAGGTCTAGACCAGCAAGAAATCTATCAGCAACTTGGTAGGACACAAAACATTATTAGAGGTGAAGTGGGTGGAAGGTGGGTTCCAAGTTAGCCATAGGCTGGGAAGTAAAGTTGGTTGTGGCACTCATGGACAGGATTTGCATTTCCACCTGAAACTCTCAGACTGCTGTTGAAGATAACGTTTTCTAAGCCTGCTCATAGTCAATATGGGCCCCATATGTCCACTGCATCTTATCCACCCTAGGATAAGGATATGGGGACTCCTGTTTAATGCATCTGGCCATTTATTCCTATCTGCTTTTGACTCTGTGATCATTTGCAGTTAGATTTATTTTTACCTTAGAGGGTGATGGCCACTGTCTGTTCAGGTAGCCCATCTCCCTGGCTCTGACTGTACAGAACTTACATACGACCTTTTAACTGAAGTTACATCTAACTTAGGTCTTGTCTCTGCAGAGCTTGACAGGTTGGCTTCCTTCACTTCAGTATCTATCTCTACAAAATCAAGGCCTACTGGACTTGTGGAATTGTCACATTTCTCCTCTGGGCAGCCAACTCTACAGTCCCAGAGGATGCTGGCTGTTGCCATCGATGTAACTCCAGGAGCACCGACGCCATCATCTAAGTCTGCCCAGGAAAAAAGAAGGAAACTCATATCCTAAGAAGTTGTCATGGTTTCAAGGTGGCCTTCAGGACTGCTGGATTCCTGGTGTCCGAGATGCTTCATGGTGCAGAGTTCTCAGTCTCAGCAGAACCAACAGCTTTGGTCCATTCCATTTTCCTTAGCACAGTTCCTTTAAAAACCAAAATTAAAAAAAAAAAACACTACTCACTACTCCTTATAATTTCCTCAACCCTTTGGAATCCAGAGTCCAGATTAAAGAAAACCTTCTGACTCCTTTGACCTTCCGCTCAGGGCACCCAGGGGTTGGGGAGAAAGAATTGTTGCATTCAAATAGTCTTGGGTGGGTCCTAATAGCAGATCTTTGCCTGGTGCTTCTGATATTTTCTTTCAAACTTACCATTTTGCTACTGCAGCTGGGCCTGTCAGTTTCCAGTACTAATGGGTTGTGATGGGGTGTCAGGGGAAGTGAGCAATCAATGCCTGGGAAAAAAATGGTGGGGGTGCGGGAGGCCCATCACTGCTGACATGGCCAGGGATGGGAGCACAAGGGCCTTCTTTTACAGAAAAACAGTCAAGAAATTCTGTGCTGGGTCTTTTTTTTTTATTATTTTTTGAAATTAGTATAGATTTTTGCCCTTTGAGGATTGAGCTGTCCGTCCTTCCCCTAATTTAAGTTTGGCATCGAGAACATAGACTCTGGGTTTTTTTTTTTTTAAATAACCAATTTACAGTATAGTTAAATGGTAATTCATGTTGTGGGTTGTAGTTATTTCTTGCAGGCAGATGAAACGAGATAGGGAACCGTCTGTTGAAACAGAAATGTGGAAGAAATGGTGAGAAGTGGTGGGGGCTACCACATGAAGCAGACACATCTAGAGAAAAAAAATAATGATAACTCATTTAGACCCCGGAATCAAGTGACATGAGATGCCATTACAGTAACACTCAGGGTGGAGATGCTAATGTGAAAAATATCAATGCCTGCTGTAGTCTACATCCAGGGCAAGAAAACTTATTGAAAATGTTGTTGCTAATAATTCAGAGACACCTTATGTGACTCTGGTGTCGGAATGCAAGAGTGACGTTTGAAACATAGCTCCCTTTATTCAAGTCATCTATCAGGGAGGACATATGAGAACACATTGCCTCACCAGCCAAGCACAATGACACCTGTGTAGGGAGAATGTTTTCAAAATGAAGGTTTATTGTTCTTACTCGTGCGGATTGTATTTCTGCCAACCATTCCAACTCTGTTGAGCAAATGATTCTAAGCTGACTTTATTTGACACATGAGTTCCGGGATGCTATGTAACTCAGGGGCATCCTAACCTGTTCGGTTCTGTAAATCCAAATCTGCATGGATCAAGTTACCTTAAAGCACTGGTTCTCAGCCACTTCGAGGGTTGCATATAAGATATTTACATTATGACTCATAATAGTAGTCAGATTGCAGTTATAAAGTTGCAACAAAATAATTTATAGTTGGGGAGGCAGGTCACCACAACCTGAAGAACTGTATTAAAGGGACACAGCATTAGGAAAGTTGAGAACCACCGTCCTAAAGCAAAAGTCATCTCTAATCATCTTTCTGTTTAAAAACCAATAATTTAGTTACAGAAAAAAATGTGAGCAGAAAGTACTTAAAGTCCAGGAAAAATGGGAAGTTCTCTGAAGCCCTAGTCCCGCCCACTATAGCCCCGCCTATCACAGCCCCTCCTACCATAGCCCCGCCCACTGTGCTTTGCTCCCTCTCCATACTTCCAGTCTTCTTTTTTAATGTTTATTTATTACTTCAAGTTACATCTCCATCACAGTGCCCTCTTTCTACCCCTCCCAGTCCCACCTTCCCCCTCTCACCTCCTCCTGTCCCATTCCTCTAGAGTGGGGTATACAGATCAGTCCCCCACCCCAGTTCAACAGTCATATGAGGGCTAAGAGCTTCCTCAAATACTGGGGACCTACATGGCAGCACCACTAGGGCAAAGTGTCTCATTAACAGGTAACAAAGTCTATGTTCCCGTTCCTTTTGGCGTGCCGGTTGTAAGATAGTTATCCTGTATTATATGACTAAAATCCAATTATAAGTGAGTAGATACGATGTGCATTTTTCTGAGTTTGGGTTAGCTCACTCAGTATGAGCTTTTCTAGTTCCATCCATTTGGCTGCAAATTGCATAATTTCCTTGTTTCTGATGGCTGAGTAGTATTCCATTGTGTAGATGTGCCACAGTTTTTTTTATCCATTCCTCAGTTGAGGGACATCTGGGTTGTTTCCAGTTTGAAGCTATTACAAATAAGGCTGCTATGAACTTAGATGAGGAAATGTCCTTGTGGTTTGGTGAGGAATCATTTGGATGTATACCCAGAAGTGGTATGGCTAGGTCTTGAGGTAGAGCTATTCCAAGTTTTCTAAGATATCGCCAGACTGACCTCCATAGTGGTTGCACAATATGGCTAAAATCCAATTATAAGTGAATAGATGCCACGTGCATCCTTCTGAGTCTGGGTTAGCTCACTCAGGATGAGCTTCTCTAGTTCCATCCATTTGGCTGAAAATTGCATGATTTCCTTGTTTCTGATGGTTTACTAGTATTCCATTGTGTAGATGTACCACTTTTTTTTTTTTTATCCATTCCTTGGTTGAGGGACATCTGGGTTGTTTCCAGTTTCTAGCTATTACAAATAAGGCTGCTATGAACATAGATGAGGAAATTTCCTTGTGATTTGGTGAGGAATCATTTGGATGTATACCCAGAAGTGGTATGGCTGGGTCTTGAGGTAGAGCTATTCCAAGTTTTCTAAGATATCGCCAGACTGCTTTCCATAGTGGTTGTACAAGTTTGCACTCCCACCAGCAATGGAAGAGTGTTTTCCATTCTTCACAACCTCATCAGCATGTGCTGTCATTAGAATTCTTTATCTTAGCCATTCTGACAGTTGTGAGATGGAATCTCAGAATCATCTCAAGTTCCAGATCTCTGATGGGTAAGGATGTTGGCTACTGCCTTGCTATATATCACCTTTATTATTTCTAGGTATAGTCTTTGTATGCCAGCTCTCTCCAGGACTTTCAGCATGAAGGGATGTTGGATTTTCTCAAATACTTTTTCAGCATGTAGTGTGATGATCATGTGTTTTTTTCTCTTTCAGCTTGTTTATATGGTGAATTTCGTTGATGGATTTTCATATGTTGAATCATCCCTGCATTCCTGTGATAAAGCCTACTTGATCATGGTGTATGATACTTTTGATGTGTTCTTGGATTCAGTTTACCAGTATTTTATTAAGTATTTTTGAGTCTATGTTCATGAGGGAAACTGGTCTGATTCTTTTTCTTTGTTTGGGTCTTTGTGTGGTTTCGCTATCAGGGTGACTGTGGCCTCATAGAGTGAGTTTGGCAGTGTTCCTTCTGTTTATATTTTGTGGAAGAGTTTGAAGAATATTGGTATTAGCTCTTCTTTGAAAGCCTGGTAGGATTCTGTGCTGAAACCATCTGGCCCTGGGCTTTTTTTTGGTTGGGAGACTTTTAATTTGGTTGGGAGACTACTTCTATTTCCTTAGGGGTTATAGGACTGTTTAATCTGTTAACCTGATCTTGATTTAACTTTGGTAGGTGGAATATATCAAGAAAATTGTCCATTTCACTAAGTTTTCAAATTTTGTGGAGTACAGATTTTTAAAATAAGACCTAAAGATTCTCTGGATTTCCTCAATGTTGTTATTTCTCCCTTTTCATTTCTGATTTTGTTGATTTGTGTTTTTTCCCTCTGCCTTTTAGTTAATTTGGCTAAGGGTCTGTCTATTTTGTTGATTTTCTCAAAGAACCAACTCTCGGTTTCATTGATTCTTTGTATTGTTCTTTTTGTTTCTAAGTTGTTAATTTCAGTCCTAAGTTTGATGATTTCTTGCCTTCTGCTCCTCTTGGGAGTGTTTGCTTCTTTTTTTGTTTTTTTTCCAGTTCTTCCAGTTCAGCTGTTAATTTGCTAATATGAGCTGTCACAATTTTCTTTTTGAAGGCACTTAGTGCTATGAACTTTCCTCGTGGCACTGCTTTTATTGTGTCCCATAGGTTTGAGTATGCCGTGCCTTCATTTTCATTGGATTTTATGAAGTCTTTGATTTCCTTCTTTATTTCTTCCCTGACCCAGTAGTCATTGAGTAGAGTGTTGTTCAATATCCATGAATGTGGGGGCTTTCTCTTATTTCTGTTGTTGTTGAAGTCCAGCTTTATTCCATAGTGGTCTGATAAGATACAAGGGTTATTTCAATTTTCTTGTATCTATTGAGGCTTGCTTTGTGTCCAACTATATGGCCAGATTTTGGAGAAGGTTCCATGCAGCTGAGAAGAAGGTGTTTTCTTTTGTGTTTGGGTGAAGTTCTCTCAAACCCTAGCTCCACCCACTCTAGCCCCACCCACCATAGTCCCGCCCACTGTGCTTTGCTCCCTCTCCACACTGCCAGTCTTAACCCACCCCATAATACTTTTAATGTCATCCTTTTTGTTCATCAGAGTCGTAATAAGCACAGAGCATTTTCATGAGAGAAAAAGAACACACTTAATCTTTTCTCATAAACCGGCACTGGGAAGATAGAGTACATGTGTTTTTCCTGTTCCTCCCACTACAGCCACAAACAGGGGATGTTATATACGCATGTGCACTTACATAAATCAAACATAAGAAGAAAGAATAGTGGAGAGGGCGAGGTAGAACTGAATACTGAGCTGAAGGTTCTGGAATGACAGTGCTGAGTTGGGGGAGGGGCTGGGTGTACGTGGCTTCCATTTTTATTTCTGCTTAGTACCTCAAAAGTCTAGAACTAAGAGAGCTGGCAACCTTACCGGCCCAATGTGTACAAGCCAATAAATAACCCCAAAGAAGCTGACCCTGTAACTAAAAGACAAGGGGGCATATCCAGTAACACAGGAGCTGTCGAGACAGTAACCACTCACTGCACTGAAACTCCACACAAAAGCTGGTCCCACTGTGCTGCAGAAGCCTAAGCCTCCACTTTGTGAGGCGCTGAAGTACCTCTATAACCCCATAGGGTAGAATCAGAGAAGATCAGGTAAGAAGCCAGGACACTCAGCCCCTAGCCATTTATAAACACGCTTGTGACAAGTGAAGAAGCAGAAAGCCCCAAGGCAACAAGGGATGGATGACAATTCTACACAAACAAACTTGACAACTTGGAATAAATGATTCACTCCTTAATGAACAAAAGCTATCTCAGATAATCCAGTATTAAGTGGTAACTTAAATAGTCCTAATGATACCCAAACAATAGATATCTTTCTTCCCCCAACAAAAAGATGTCTCTGGGCCTAGATGGTTTTACTGCAAAATTATACTAAATATTGGAAGACTATTTAATTCCAATTTGATATAATCTCCTCCAAAAAGGAGAAGATGAGGGGATATTTCCTAAGTTGTTTTGAGGAAACCAGAAAATAGCAACATAAGGAAAAGAAAGAGGAAGAGGAGAAGGAAAAGAAGGAAGGAAGGAAGGAAAGAAGGAAGGAAGGAAGAAAGGGAAGAAGGAAGGAAGGAAGGGATAACAGACCATTATCATCTAAGCATACAGATGCTAAATTCTATAACAAAACTCTAGCAAAAAAAAAAGTCAGAAATATATTTAAAAATCCATAAACCTGACCAAATAATTTATCCTAGGGGTTCATGTCGAGTTCAGTATTCAAGAACATGGTAATTCCCCATTAACAAGATCAGGGAGAATGCAAAAGCTGATTGGTACAGAAAAAGTCATGGGAGGGGGATTCCAGAGTCATTCATTATAAAGAAGAGACTCAAGAACAAAAATATTCCACTCAGTCTTGTCTTCTGTGACTAATTCTCTTTCTTTCCCATTCACTATCTCTGTGGTGTTGGGTAAATTAATCTCCTGAGCTTCAGTTTCCTCATCTGAAACAAGGCAAAAAATGTCAATACCCAACTCACTGGGTAGCTATTAAACCATCTTTGGGGCCAGGTGCGGTGGTGCACGCCTTTAATCCCAGCACTTGGGAGGCAGAGGCAGGTGGATATCTGTGAGTTCAAGTCCAGCTAGTCTACAAAAGTGAGTCCAGGACAGTCAAGGATACACAGAGAAACCCTGTCTCAAAAACAACAACAACTTTGGATTGAAAACATTTGATGAAAACTTTTATTTCTGTACTGAACATGCACATACTTTTCCTTGTAAATGGCTCCTAAGCAATACACCATAATAACAATTTTTCAAAATTTATAGCATATTAAGCACTTACTACAAGTAATTTACAGATGAGTTGACATATACTGGAGAATATGTATATCTAAGATGCAAATACTATGCCAAGTTATAACAGGGGTTTGATCATCCAGGGCCTAAATATAATTTTTTATTTAAAAAAATTGGCTAGAACCACTTATACCCACTGGGTCCCTAAAGGGTAAATGAGAAATAAGACAATCTAGACAAGAGACCAGTCATAAATCTATGTCACTCCAGAAAATGATGCCTAAACTCACAAAGATGAGCTCACACAAAAATATGACCAACAGTATGAGGAAATGAGTCATCATGAAAAAAATCATCAAAGACAAAAACAGAACATTCTCTAAGAATATTCACAATAATCTGAGATAATGTAAAGCAAATGTCTGTACACGTGATATAAAACATAATCCATGGGTATTTATAACCATATGAGATGACAGAAAAGTAAAGCAGGTCGGAAAAGGGAGAAAAGAGGCAGCAGTAAAAGAGAAAAGAAAAACTAAATAAGAATTCGACGCACAAGATTCACCAACATTTAGGTTTTTTAAAACACTGTTGGTAGGACAAACACTGCTAATTCATGGAACAAAGGGGACAACGACGTGGTTTACTGAAGGCCAGAGCTGTTCCCCAGCCAACTGCATGGGTTATGAAACATAACATAGTACCCGTTCCACAGCAAAACACAAAATAACATCAAAGCATTCTTCTGCTTATTCTCAGACTTTCAGTCAGGCTCTCTTTATATGTCCTGAAGACAGTTAGGAACAAGATAATTAAGGTTCGTTGTAATGGGTTAGTTTTCTTTAGTGGATTAGTAAGGACTCTGAAGGGGCACGCTGATCAGACTGGCAACCTGGGAGCACATAGTCCTGGTCAACCATTGAGAAGGCACTCTGAAAGCTGAGGAAACTGGAAAGAGCTTATGGCTTGGCATTGCTTGGATGCTAGAATGATCTGAGCCAAAATAGGCGGAGCCTAGTTGAAGCCACAGCTCCATGAAAGACACAGACCACGCCTTGTTGATGGGCGTGGCTGAAAAGTCTGTTTCAGCTACCCTGGGAGATTCAGTTAGTTTAAAAGGCAGCCTGAGGTTATCTGTGGACAGACTAGGCCACACGGAGCACAGCATCTGTGCCATGTATGACTGAAACCAGCACTAATTTGAACGGATGAGGCGATTGGCCACACAAACCGGCAGACAGTGGTGATTCTAGGCCCAGAGGAAGCTCAGCTAAGGGGAAGATAAGATTGCCATGACTGCCAGAGCCAGAGTGAATTTTCCTTGAGGTGTGCCAGTTTACAGAAGGCTGACCAGGTTGCCTGAACAGACCTGTGCTAGAGAATCCTAGTATCCTTTCAAAAGGGTTAAAGTAGAATTGTTTAGGTGTTCTTAAGTATTAGGCTATAGTTATTATGGGTCCTAGGTGTTAGATGCTTATAGGTTATAGGTGGTTTATCGGTGTTTATAGGTATTAATAAATATAGGATGATCAAATTTTCATTTACAGCCCTTCCTCTTCTGTTTTTTTGCATAATAGTTCTGTGCTTTCTAGAAGATGATAGACAAAAATAAAGTCAAATATTGATATGTCTCGTGAAGAAAACAGAGACTGAGGAGGGTAAACCTTGTGTTCAAGGAGGCCTCTCGGTAACGCAGCAGGTAAACTGAGCAGGTGGGGAGGTAAGGAAGCCTTGCTTGGACGACACAAGGAGGACCAAGGACAGCCATTCAGAGAAAAAAAAGGAGCAAAAGGCATTGCATCATTATCTGAGGAAAGCTAATGTGCTCCCCTCAACCACACAGCATGTTAGATGTCATGACAGAGGACCCTTGTGAGATTGCGGAACATATACACGGTCTCCTTCCCTGTTTCCTGGTACACTGCCCTAGACACCTTGGACCCTCCAACATGATGATTCTCTTTATTCTAGGTTTCCCTTGGTCCACAGCCCTTTAGAATGATCACTGGTCACAGGAAAGATCAGGCAGGCATGATTAGAAGGTTGGGAATCCTCAGTGCTACTGGCCGTCTCAGGGGAGGGGTCCAAAAGCTAACATGATAACCACTAGCCACTGACTTAAATCACTCATGCCTACATAACCAAGCCTCCATAAAACAGCATGAGAGGGCTGGATTCGAAGGGAAAGTTTCCAAAGGCTAGCATACTGCAGAGGACATGGAAGCTGTATCCTCCGCATCCTCATGTTTTGTGCCTCTTCGTCTTGGCTGTTCGTCTATATCAGTGGTTCTCGGCCTTCCTAATGCTGTGACCCTTTACTTTAATACAGTTCCCATTAAATTATTTTGGTTGCTACTTGATAATGTTTTGAATTATAATGTAAACATCTGATATGTAGGATATCTGATGTGGGAACATGACCCATAGGCTGAGAACAACTGGTCCTTTCTAATATCCTTCCTTATAAGAAACCTGTACAGGTGCTTCCATGAGCTTTAGTGAGCTTTCTAGGCAAGTCACATAAAGTCAAGGAAAGGGTCATGGGACCCTCAGTTCACAGCTGATTGGTCAGAAACATAAGTGACAATATATTCCTTGGGATTGGCATCTGAAATAGAGGCAATTCTGTGAAACTAGGCCTTCAACCTGTAAGATTTGACAACAATTCAAGGGTGACAATGTCAAAATTGACAAAATTTAGAATACATGGGGCATGGTGGTACATGTCTGTAATCCCAGCCTTTAGGACACAAAGGCAGGAAGGTCGCAAGTTCAAGGCCAGCCTGAAGTAAAAAGTAAAGACTGTCTCACTAAATAAACAGCTGAGTTGAAGAGCTGATTGCTTGCCTCGTGTGAGGGAAGAAGTGGATTCCTCTGCTTTCAGGGATACTGCGCTGTGCTGTGTGAGGGCCGTAGAAGCAGTCTGTTCTTTCTACTCATCATCAGTGTCCATAAAATTCAAGGTGTAACTGGGCCTTTAGGCTCACGAGGATTAAAGCTCTAGGCCCTGAGCCTCAGCCAGAACTGTTGTCCTGACTTCCTCCAATGATGAATTATGACCTGGAAATGTAGGTCATGTGCTTACCACAGTAACAAAAAGCAAACAAGGACAGTGTCTTACTGTTCCCTGTTCACCCTTGCTCCTGGGACCATGTGGGGTGATACAATGCCTGCATGATGAAATAAAGCAAGATAGATGATAGGCAACATAGCATAATGTTAGTCCACTACTGATCTCATGATAGAAGTTATGTTCCAGATGATCCTGGACCCTTGAGCCATGGCAGTGTTGATGGCTGGATGTCAGAAGCATATGATTTCAATGCCTGGGTACGTTCTATAGGTGGCGTTATTTCTACAAACCCTCGAGAAGCACAGAGCTGTGGTCCTGTGGTAATCACATGATTCCTCTGCTTTCCGCCTGAGAATCATACCCCAGAATGTTTGTTTATCCACACGTGTGCAACTTAAAGTATTTCAGCAAATTCTGATAATGTCCACATTGCTGGAATGCTTCCACTTCTCACCTCCATCTCCCCTTTCCCCTATAGCGATGATTCAACTGCTTCCTCCAAGTCATCTATTAGCCCTTCCCAATGACCTTGATTGTGTCCAAGCATGTTGTCACCTCCTCCTCTACCCACTTATCTTGATGCACGAAGGACCCATCTGAATTCTCCATTAACCCTGGGGATCCTTCAAAATAACTTTGCATCTTCACATATTACATTTCATCCCATCCGCTGTCCGCTGTTCCTCCAGCAGGCGTTCACAGCTCCTGTTCTCAGTTCGTCTTCTTCAGCTGTGATGTGTTGGGTGTGGCTCCAGAGGTGTGTGGTTGGAAACAGGTGAGATCCGAGCAAGTCCAAACCCAGGGAATCTCAAAATTGAGATAGGAAGGAGTAGAGCAAGTGCTCTCTCTGCTTCTGCCTGCCCCTGGAGCATGTGGACACAGCCCCCAAATGGCTACCTTCCTTCTGGCACATAGAAACATGGCAGGGGAGGCCATAGGTGAGCTCAGTCATGTGTCTAGTATCTGGGACCTTTCTCCATGTAAATATAAATATAGCATTGTCAACATCTCAATCTAAGCCAATAGAATGCATTCAACCCCCCCCCCCAAAAAAAATATCTCCTCACAGTTCAAAAAGCCCTCATCCATCTCAGAGATTGGGAGATTTAATAGATTTAGAGGAGGTTCAGGAGATTTAATAGATTTGGAGAAGTTTAGATAGATTTAGGGGACCATAGGAGAGTTCAGGCCATCATAACATACGCTGCAATAAAGAATCATCATTTATCATACGCTATCTCAAAGCTGTTGTGATTCTGCCATCAGACAAAGCTTTCTCCAACTGTGCCAGCACTTTCCTAGACCCACCATGTTTTCTCTGGCCAGGAACATAGGTCCTTGACCCGGGCAACCCCAAGTGTAGGACAGTCCTTCAGACTTCCCCGAACTCTGACAGCAGTCAGCATGATCCCACTTTCTCTGGTGCATTCGTGCCTTTTCTTAAGGTCCTGCCCACAAACCAGACTGGGCTCTTGACCCTGAATCCAATGGTACTTTAGAAACACAGCCCAATATCAACCCACAGACCCAGACACTCACCTACCCGTGCCCGGTATACCACAGCCACTACCCTAAAGTGAGGAATCATGAGTAGTCTCCAGCACTGTGTCCTAACCAGGCTAAGGCCTACATTCCATTACTGATAGAGTATGATCAAACACCAAGTGGGTGTTCACAGCCTTGACACATTGAACCTGCCCTGAGCAAGGGAAAAAGGCATTAAGGTTGTGTTTGGAGGTAAAAATACAACTTCCACACTTTCATAACCAACAGATTTTGGGGGTATTGGGTGCCCTGTCTACTATTAACAAGACTTTAAACTCCATCTCTCTTACCCTTAAGTATTATTTCACTTCTGAGATGCATGGTCTATAACCAGATGGCTGCCACTGTACTTTCTGATCATGTTACCAGAAAAAGGGCAGATAATTTGAGTTTTGTTTTTGTTTTTGAGACCAGACCACATAAGCTCCCCCCCCCCACCCTGTACTATCTGCCTGGATTTCTCATATATCCTGATGTGCTGAAAGAGTTCATCTGCCTTCCCATGTTTTATACCTTGGTGCCTCCCTTGCACGTCTATGCATGCAAATTCCAATGAGTATCTTCTTCCAGAGGAGATGACCTTTCATCTCAATTGAAGCCTTGCTGTGGTGGTTGCCAGACAACAGTTGCACCAACAGCTTCTTCATCAGCCAATGAACATCTCTAGTACTTTCTTATTTTTCAGACCAAGACTATTCTTGAACCCATGTAACCACCCCCTTGCTTACAGCAAGAGGCTTCATAGCACACACTTCTGAGGAACCCTTGCTGAGGTCTTCACATAATACCAAGGCTATCAGGATATCCATCAATGAGGATACATTTTCTGTCCACGTCTTATATCCAAAAATGGAAGCCTTCCCCAAGTTAACAAAACATAAATGCCGTGTCAGCAATTTCTGAAGTTTGAGATATTACAGCAAATGTAGTATGAATTTCTATCTCCTTCACATTTCTACAGGTAGGACAATATTCCTTCCCATGGATCTCTTTTTTCATCTATAGGAAGTTCTTGGGATGTCTCTCTGGTGTATCTGAGTTGCCAGTATTACAAGTCTTATGGTTAGGAGTCATTGTTAAATAAAATGGAGATTACTTGTACCCTGACACTGTGATCTGCACTTAACAATGGCTCCAAAATCCAAATAGAAGTCTGAAACAGGTACAGATACCCAGGAAGCATCCCCTTCCAAATATTCAAGTCTATATTTGCAGTATATTGTTGAATAACAAGTCACTTCTGAACTTCAGGATCATGAATATTAATATCTCACTCAGCTGGGCTGGATCAGAAACTTGACTGCAGCCTTCTTTCCTGGGTGATTCTGGCTGAGGGTCTCAAGTGAGGCTGTAACTGGGGACACTGACATCTGTGTGGTGAAGAAGCCACTAAGATGGCTCACTTGGCATGATGGCAAGTTGATGTTATGGGAAGATGCCTGAGTTCTTCATCATGACCACTTCTCATAAAGCCACTTATGTCTCATCCCAAACAGTGATGACTTCTGCAGACAGAGTGAGCCAACAAAACAAGACAAACATGGCCAGGACTTAGCCTCAGAGACTACACCCCATCACTTCCTCTGTATTCTATTGGCCTCATGAACTAACCCTGATGGAGTATACGGAGTACATATAACCCTGAAAAAGGCTTGAAGTCCAGGAGGTAACCTTGGGGGTTGGCTGCCATAGCCTACTCTCTACTCTAAAAGATCCATACCCTTCTAGAGGCAATCTTTCAAGCACCTCAAAGTCACTTCTCAGCCCAGCCTTTACTCAGACTCTACACTCTGGTCACATACAAGAAGTACAGGTGCAAAGAAGCTCCTCAAAGGCCAACAAATGGTTCCAAAGACATCTGGAATTTTGAGAAATTTCAATAAAGCAAATTGTATTAGTCAGGATCTATGTACTTATATAAGATAGACAGACAGACAGACAAAGTGTATTTGAGGTGGTATGGCCATAGATGAGATGGACAGAGAGATATAGGTAGGTAAATAGATAGACAGATAGATGATAGACAAATGGATAGATAGATAGATGATAGACAAATGGATAGATGATAGACAAATGGTTAGATAGATAGATAGATGATAAACAAATGGATAGATAGATAGATAGATAGATAGATAGATAGATAGATAGATAGAGTAAACAAATGGACAGACAAATGATAGATAGATAGATAGAGTTACTGATTGATGATAAACAAATGGACAGACAAATAGATAAATAGATGATAGATGATAAACAAATAGACAGACAGACAGACAGATAGATAGATAGATGATATACAAATAGACAGACAGGCAGACAGATAGATATGTAACCAAACTTTTAAATTATTATTTATCACTTATTTATTTATTACTAAATTCACTTATAACAAACACCAACAATTTCTTAACTATTAATCCTATAAATTCTTACAACCCCTTTAACCTATCCACTAAACCTATTGATAATTATTTTTCTAACCTTTTAGAATGATACAGTCTCTGGGGCAGGTCCTCAGTTGTCAGGAACACAGTCTTTGTTGTAGATTCTTTAACGCACTTAGCAGTCCTTTTTCTGGATCTCTCAGATGCAGGTTCGGCAGGGTAAGTTGGTTATTGCAGACTCACCTTAAATAAGGCTTCATGCTTTCTTCTCTGTGGGAGACCCCAGCCGTCTGCAGGCCAACTTACTTCTTTTGAATCAGGAACTCAGCTGCTCTGCCTCAGTCCTTAAAGCCAGGCACAATTTCCTTTAGGCCACTGATTGGACAGATCAAACCCCTCTAGTCAAAAGCTGAGCCACAGGGTTTAGTCCTTGGCCTTTTGGTGTCTTGCTCAGGCTTTCTTTGCTCACCAGTTTCTTTCTGCCTCAGGGAGATCTGGCCATCAAATGATGGCCAGCACTTTTTTCAGCAGTACTCTTGGAGCTCTCTAGCATCAGGGGCCTCTTCTCCTTCTGGGCTCCATGCACTGTCCTTAAATAGGAGGAACTCTGTTTCAGCTTAATTTGGGCTCCGCCCACTTAGCAGCTGAAAACAATGTCAGGCCAGATACTTTGTTTCTTCAAGTCCTTTAAGTCTTTCCTGTTTTCCTGACTTCAACTTTGTTTTTCAGTCTATTGAGTCTTTCCTGTTTTTCCTGACTTCAACCTTGTTTTTCAGTCTATTAAGTCTCCTGTTTGTTTCCTGTTTTTAGTCCACATGCTGATAATGCTCTTCATGTCCCAAATTAAAAGACAGTATCAGAAACCCCTATATATTTTCTAAATCTAATTTATCTAACCCCTACATAGACAGTCAGACAGACAGGAACTGGTTCATATGATTTACAGGCTGAGAAGTCCCATGATATGCTCTCTCAAGGACAGTGTAATTCAATCCATGTCCTAATATCTGAGAACCAGGAGCACTGATTGGTACAGAACCAGTCCAAAGCAGGAGAAGACCAAGTTCGTAGCCCCAGCAGGCAGGCAGAGGCTATAGACTCCCATTTCTTTTCTGTTCAGGTCTTTGGTACGCTGATGAGGCACATCACATTGAAGATGGAAATCCACTTTACTCAGTGCACAAGTTCAAATGCTAATGGTATCCAGAAACAGGCACATATACCCAGAATAATGTGCTAACAACTCTCTAGACATCCATGCCCCAGCAAATTTGACCCATAAAGTTACCCATCACAATCACTGAAACACAACAATATAAATTAATGTTTAAGGTACTATTTCACGTGTGTATCTTGCTGCATTTCCAATTCATGTAAGTAAGGCCTATTAAAGCCTTTACTGGCTTGTTTACATATTGAACATGGAAACCATGCATACATATTCACTGTGTGCTCATGGTATTCTTCCTATCAGAGGAACAGAATCAAAAGAAGTGTGCAGGCAACTGGTGTGAAGAGCCTGTGAGATAGAGGACAGTGTTGTTCACTTGCTTCTATTTTCTGCCATCATTTATCATGGCATCTATCTGGAGGTCATAAATGGTACCAAACACAGATGCCAGCCTGACTGCCTTTGGGAAGTGGCAGCTAATGGTGTGGGTTTTGAGGGGGAGCAAATGTAAAAATCACATCAGAGAAGAAGAGGTGGTGGTATGGCAGGCATTTTGGCTGCTCTTCAAGATGAACAGAATGTTTAGAACCAAGGACACATTTCACTTTAAAGAGCTAGGAAATGTGCAGCCCCTTTTAAGAATCTAAAGCAACAAATCTCTAAGGAAAAAAAAAGCAGTAGTTCAGGAGGGATTTTTTTTTTTATGCTTTCTTGTAAAATAAAAGTGTCTTATTTTTAGAAGGGGATGGGTGTAGGTACTTATTGGGAAGAGGAGAAAGGGGGGAAGGAAAGGAGAAGGAGGGAGAGAAAAAAAGAGGAGGGAAAGGAAACAGGGAGATTATCGATAACTACCATACTTAACTGTCAGTTGCTTGCCCAAAATACTGCACCACCCTGTTCTTTTCCCGACTCTTTCTCATTGAAACTTTCCCTTACAGAATCCAAGATCATGATCGTGAGACCAATCCTTTCTCATGTGACTAACTCCTGTGGTAATTCAACCAAACGTCCACTCTAATCTCAGACACTCCAAGGATGGCACTCTTAGGGGTCAGACTGGGCTCAGTGACTACTGTGGGCTATCGCAGAAGGTCCCCATTAAATTGTCCCTCTAGGAGTTACCCTCCCCCTAGTCTGCACATTGACACACAGCTAATATTGCACATACTTAGAATGTAATTTGCACAGTCAATGATTTGAATCATTGAAATGTATCGGTTAAGTCATCATGACTGTGAACCATGGTCTAGGCTGTTGATGTGATTTGAATATTCCTCAAAGTTTGTACCTTAGAAACTTAATGCCTAAGTCCTTAATGTTGGTGGTATTTGGAGGTAGAGCCTACAGGAAGTCACCAGTCTTAAAAGAGTTCATGAAGGTGGGGACTCCCTGCTTGGTAAGAAAAGGAAAGCAGAGGTTAGGGAGATGGCTCCTCCCATAAAGTACTTAGCATGCGAAGAGTACGACCTGAATTCAATCTCTAGCACCCACACACACAAAAAAAAAAAAAAATGGTTGAATGCGTTGGCTATGACCTCCAGATAGATGCCATGATAAGTGATGGCCCTGGGGCTTATTGACCAGCCAGTAAAGCCAGTCAGTGAGCTCCAGGTTCAGTTAGAGACGTTGTCTCAAATAATAAAGGTGAAGAAATTGGGGAAGAAAACTGACTTTAATCTCTTGCCTCCAACATGTATGCACACACACGTAAGGACACATAACATGTACACATAAAAGACTGGTTTTTGCCATATGATGTTCTTTGCCATGCTTTGCCATGGCAACAAGGTCCTAACCAGATGCCAGCAGCTTTATTTAGGCTTCCTAGCCTCCAAAAACATGAGAAATAGTCTTTATAAGTTAGTGTATGGCATTCTGTTTTGGCAACAGAAAACAAACTACCAGCTATAAACAATTGCTACCATGTCCTGAGGTCTTGCTTATAGCTAAACACTCTACAAATTGATTCTCATCCTCCCAGGAGGCTTCTAACGTACTTTTGACTACTATTCACATTTTGTGGAAGAGGAAATCAAACTGAACTTATTTGCCACAAGGCAAACAGGTAGCAGAGGCTTGACTTCAGAGACCATGACTGACGTTTTGAATATTATTCCAGTAACTCTAAGACTAGATGTCTATAAGAATCATGGGAAACCATGTTAACAGCATAACCCTATGCTCTAACTCCAAATCGTAACTAAGAAAGCCTGAATACAATCTGGGAATTGCTTTTTTTTTTCTTCATAAAACATCCCAGCTGATGCTAACGTGGGTAGTTAGTAGTTTTATGAGACATACATATTGTTATTATATCTGTGACAGGCACTGTGGCACACACCCTAATTCTAGCATTCAAGAGGCAGAGGCAAGAAAATTCCTCAAGTGTGAGGGCAGCCTGATCTACATGGTGAGTTCCAATTCAGGACTACATAGCAAGATTCTAAGCTAACGCCCTTACACACACACATATACCAAGAAAGGCACCTCTTATGCTGTAGTCACTTGACTACTTAAAGTGAATTAACTCTATCATATAGATTATGAATTTAAAAAGGAAAAATGTGTGTGTACCACATTCAAACCTCAAACTAAAACCTCAGAGGTTTTCCACTTGTTTTACAAAATTATTTTTCGGTTTCCAAAAAGGCTCTTCAGTGAGTTCTCTTGTAGCAGAAGCTTCCAGATCCTGATGCCATGCAATATTGTGTATCTTCTAAAGGCCTCTTAAATTTCTTTCTTCAAGGGCTTGAAGTTCTTGTACAGGTCCTTTACTTGCTTGGTTAGAGTTACCCCCAGGTATTTTATATTGTTTCTGACTATTGTGAAGGGAATTGTTTCCCTGATTTCTTTCTCAGCCCGTTTATTTGTTGTATAAAGAAGAGCTTCTGATTTTTTTTGAATTAATTTTGTATCCAGCCACCTCGCTGAAGGTGTTTATCAGTTGTAAGAGTTCTCTGGTAGAATTTTTTGGGGTCACTTATGTATATTATCATATCGTCTTCAAATAGGGTTAATTTGACATCTTCGTTTTCAATTTGTATCCTCTTGATCTCCTTTAGTTGTCTTATTGCTCTAGCAAGAACTTCAAGTACTATATTGAAGAGATATGGCAAAAGTGGGCATCCTTGCCTTGTCCCTGAGTTTAGAGGAAATGCTTCAAGTTTCCCTCCATTTCTTTGATGTTGGCCACTGGCTTGCTGTATATTGCCTTTATTATTTCTAGGTATGATCCTTGTATGCCCGTTCTCTCCAGAACTTTTAGCATGAAGAGTGTTGGATTTTGTCAAATGCTTTTGCCGCATCTAGCGAGATAATCATGTGGTTTTTTTTTTCTTTCATCTTGTTTATGTGGTGAATTACGTTGATCTATTTTCATATGTTGAAACATCCTTGCATTTCTGGGATAAAGCCTACTTGATCATGGTGTATGATACTTTTTATGTGTTGTTCTTGTGATTCGGTTTGCTAGTATTTTATTATTTTTGCATCTATGTTCATGAGGGAGATTGGTCTGAAGTTCTCTTTCTTTGTTGGGTCTTTGTGTGGTTTAGGAATCAGGGTGACTGTGGCCTCATAGAATGAGTTTGACAGTGTTCTTTCTGAATCTATTTTTGTGAAAGAGTTTGAAGAGTATTGGTATTAGCTCTTCTTTGAAGGTCTGGTAGAATTCTGTGCTGAAACCATCTGGCCCTGGGCTTTTTTTTGATTGGGAAATTTTTAATGACTATTTCTATTTCCCTAGGGGTTATAGGGCTGTTTAATCTGTTTACCTGATCTTGATTTAGCTTTGTAGGGGGAATCTATCAAGAAAATTGTCCATTTCACTTAAGTTTTCATATTTGGTGGAGTATAGATTTTTAAAGTAGGACCTAAATATTCTCTGGATTTCCTCAATGTCAGTTGTTATTTCTCCCATTTCATTTCTGATTTTTGTTGATTTGGGTTTTTTCCCTCTGTCTTTTAGTTAATTTGGCTAAGGGTTTGTCTATATTGTTGATTTTCGCAAAGAACCAACTCTTGGTTTCATTGATTCTTTGTATTGTTCTTTTTGTTTCTAAGTTGTTGATTTCAGCCTTAAGTTTGATGATTTCCTGCCTTCTGCTCCTTTTGGGAGTGTTTGCCTCTTTTTTTTTTTCCAATTCATCCAGTTTAGCTGTTAATTCACTGATTTGAGCTGTCACAATTTTCTTTTTGAAGGCACTTAGTACTATAAACTTTCCTTGTACCACAGCTTTCATTGTGTTCCATAGGTTTGGGTATGTTGTGCCTTCATTTTCGTTGGTATTTAAGAAGTCTTTGATTTCCTTCTTTATTTCTTCCCTGACTCAGTAGTCATCCAGTAAAGAGTTGTTCAATTTCCATGTGTGTGTAGGCTTTCTGTTGATTCTGTTGTTGTTGAAGTCCAGCTTTATTCCATGGTGGTCTGATAAGATACAAGGGGTTATTTCAATTTTCTTGTATCTGTTGAGGCTATTTTTGTGTCCGACTACATGGTTGATTTTAGAGAAGGTTCCATGTGGTGCTGAGAAGAAGGTGTATTCTTTTGTGTTTGGGTGAAATGTTCTGTAGATATCTGTTAGGTCCATTTGGTTCAAGAGCTCTGCTAGACTCATTATTTCTCTGTTTGGTTTCTGTCTTGATGATCTGTCCATTGTTGTAAGTGGGGTGTTGAAGTCTCCTAATACTAATGTGTGGGGATCAATGTGCGATTTAAGTTTTAGGAGAGTTTCTTTCACATATGTAGGTGCCTTTTTATTTGGGGCATAGATGTTCAATATTGAGATGTCCTCTTGATGAATATTTCCTTTAACGAGTATGTAATGCCCTTCTCTGTCTTTTTTTATTAACTTCAGTTAGAAGAGTGTTTTGCTTGATATTAGGATGACTACTCCAGCTTGCTTCCTAGGTCCATTTGCTTGGAAAACCTTTTCCCAGCCCTT
Source organism: Lophiomys imhausi (assembly GCA_907164525.1). Classification (NCBI taxonomy): domain Eukaryota; kingdom Metazoa; phylum Chordata; class Mammalia; order Rodentia; family Muridae; genus Lophiomys; species Lophiomys imhausi. The sequence goes on from CAJQZJ010034140.1 coordinate 2,676,166, forward strand.
TACTCTGAGATAATGTCTATCTTTGTTAGTAAGATGTGTTTCTTGTAAGCAGCAAAATGATGGGTCTTGTTTACAATCCAGTCTGTAAGCCTGTGTCTTTTTATTGGGGAGTTGAGTCCATTGATGTTTATGGATATTAGTGACCAGAGGTTTTTATTTCCCATTATTTTGGTATAGGTGGTGGTCCTGTGTTTCTTTTGGTTTAGCTGCTGTGGAGTTTTCTGTTTCCTCTATTTTCTTGGGTGTAGTTATCTTCTCTGGGTTGAAATTTTCCTTCTAGGATCTTCTGTAGGGCTGGATTTGTGGGTAGATATTGTTTAAATTTATTTTGTCATGGAATATCTTGTTTTCTCCATCTATGTTGACAGAGAGTTTTGCTGGGTATAGTAGTCTGGCTGGGCACCTATGTTCTCTCAGGGCTTGTAGGACATCTGTCCAGGCCCTTCTAGCTTTTAGAGTTTCTGAGGAGAAGTCAGGTGTAATTCTGATGGGTCTGCCATTATACGTTACTTGACCTTTTTCTCTTATAGCTTTTAATATACTTTCTTTGTTCTGTACATTTGGAGTTTCAATTATTATGTGACGAAAGGAGTTTCTTTTCTGATCTAATCTGTTTGGTGTTCTGTAAGCCTCTTGGAATTTTATTGGCATCTCCTTCTTTAGGTTTAGGAAGTTTTCTTCTATGATTTTGTTGAAGATGTTTCCTGGACCTTGGAGTAAGGAGTCTTCTCTTTCCTCTATGCCTATAATTCTTAGGTTCCGTCTTTTCATTGAGTCCTTGATTTCTTGGATGTTATGGGTGATGACGTTTTTAGCTTTCTCATTTTCTTTGGATGTTGTACTGATTTCTTCCATCGAATCTTCCATGCCTGAGATTCTGTCTTCCATCTCTTGTATCCTATTTTTGATACTCATGTCTATAGTTCCTGTTCTCTCCCCTTGATTCTCCATTTCCACTCTTAACTCTAACTGTGTTTTCTTTATTGCTTCCACTTCCAGTTTCATGTCTTGAAAGATTTTATTCATTTGGTACATTTCCTGCTCCAATTTGCTTGTCTTTGCCTGGAAATCTTTCATCTCTTTTAAATATTTAATTGTCTTGTCTCTTTCCTGTTCAAGTTGAGCCACTTTGGCTTAATGCTCTCTAATGGTATTATCCATTGCTTTTGCTTGTAAAATTGTGGACTCTTTGAATTCCTTCATAGATTTAAATTCTTCTTGAAAGGACTCTATCATTTTCCAGACTCTGTGTGTGTATGTGTGTGGTGGGGGGGGGGGCGGTGAGACAGAGTTTCTCTGTGTACCTCTTGCTGTCCTGAAACTCACCTTGTAGACCAGGCTGGCCTCAAACTCAAAGAGATCCACCTGCCTCTGCCTCCCAAATGCTGGGATTAAAGGGATGTGCCACTATGCCCAGTTAGCGAATATAAATTTAACCATTTTACTTTTGTCTTCCATGCCTTTTTCTTAGACATCTGGCAGTGGTTCCATTTAATTGCTCTTGAAGAAAAGTTGATGACCAAATAAAGAACATACTTAGCAGTTATCAAAGGAAACAGAACCTTTTAGGTCACGTTTGACACTGGATAGTTTTTGAAGTCTCTGGGCTTATGATTTTGCACTTTGCAATGTGGCAGAGCAGGACATTCTGCTGATGAAGTTGTCCCCAGCTGACATGAAATGACTGAAGGACTCTTCTGTGTTTCCATTGAAAAGAACATCAAGACTTCCAGGTACACTGCCATCTGAGCAAGTGTGTGAACAGCTGGCCGGGCTCCCTTCAAATTTGATTTTATTGATACTGTTTTAATGATATGCTTTTCTGGAACACATTTATTATGTAAGCTAGCATGTGCCCTTTTATTGTTAAGTTGAAATTTGTGTTCTTGTAGTTATTTCCTGCTGCAAAGCAGTAGTGACACAGCTCAGGAATGCCACATCTCTGAGGGACATGGGCCAGGAGTGACTCAGGAAAACTCATGCCCTGGGCTCCTGTATGTCATCACCCCTGCTCTGTAGAAGGCCCAGGGACATCCCTCAGCAAAGAAAGGAAATTAGTGAGAGGACCCAGGGGGGCATCCTGGAAACACAAAGCTGGGTGTGAGCTGCTGGCAGAGAGAATGGAATGCAAAGAGACCCCAGAGATGACTAAATTTCCCTTCTAGCTGGTTGTTAAGATGGAGCTTTGCTTCTGGAAACAGTCCGTTCAGTCACCAATTATGCATCAAGCTAAAGAGGCCATTCAATGAAATGGCTCAGGAGCAAGGAATGGATCTTGAGTAAAAGTACCAGTACTATCAACCTTCATCCTCAGGACCACCCACCTTCATCCTCAGGACCACCCACC